>CAKAOI010048262.1:0-26756 GCA_916701655.1 Sebastiscus albofasciatus
TTTCCAATCCTGATTTATTCCATTTAGTCTTCAACTCTTTTTGGAAATAACACTAAATAATAAAATATTATATCCTTAAAATGATATGGCTTAAAAGATTACCCTCCTTTTTAACTTTTAAAGATTTTAAAACACATTTGACTATGATTGAAAACTCAAAGCTCAAAAATTCTAAATTGGCAAAAACTATTAGATTGTTTAGACATTTTATGTTTATTCCAATTGTTTAACAGACCCCAATTGTTTGTTTTTTTAATTCATCTTTTTCTTTTCTTATTTATTTATTAATTTATTTGCACATATATAAAACTGCACAAAATCCAGTCACTGAAAAAAAACAAAAATGTGTCAGGAGAGGTCAAGAAGCCACAGGCTTATACAAAGGACCTCATTTTGGTGTTCCATATTTGTACACCACGATATCTGAGGGAGTATGGCCATGTTTTGTTTTGTAACAAGGCAGGTGGATTATGTACTTGTTAATTTGGAGCTAATACATCCATGATTTAGAGGAATACAAACAATAGGGGTCCATTCAGCCAGTCATACAGCACATATTTGGTAATTTATGTTTTTTGTGTGATGTTTAAAATAATTGCAAAAACATACACAAGGTCAGTAGTAGTGTTGTAGTTTACATTTCCACTGACACGCCAGAAGAGGGTAGTATCACTCCAGTTCTACAAAGAACTTTGTGGATATTTGTCTTTATATATGTACATATATGTATATGTGGTATGCAGTGTGCGCATGTAGTGCAATGTGTGGTGTATGTATGTGTATATATGTTTTTATGTAACCGTGGTTAAGTCACGGATGGTGAGTAAATCCTCTCGCTTGTTACTTTCATTGTATTGTGTAAATCTGGTTAAAAACAAATCTAACATACCGGTATTGTGCGTTTTGGATTTTCTTTATACCTTTAAAGATATTTATGTTAAAACACATTTGACTATGTTTGGAAACTTAAAACTAAAAAATTGTAAATTGGCAAAAACTATTAGATTGTTTAAACATTTCATAATTATTCCAATTGTTTACCAGACCCTGACTGTTTTTTTTTTTAATTCATCTTTTTTCCCCTTATATTTTATTTGTTGTAGAATGTATTTATTTTATTTTTATATTATTTGTAAAAAATTAACAAATATATTTGTTAATTTTGTTGTAATGGAAAATCTGAACATGTTTATGTAACTACTATATTGAACTTTCGAAATAAAGTTTGACAAAAAAAAACTTTATTAACATAAACATGTTTTCCTGTCTTAATTACACATGCGCAATGGGGCGCAAGCTTTTTGTAACCGTGGTTACGTCACGGATGGTGAGTAAATCCTCTCGCTTGTTACCTTCATCGTATTGTGTAAATCTGATTAAAAACATATCTAACATACCAATATTACAGGTTTTAGATTTTCTTTGAAGCTGCAAAGTATCGTTAGAAATACTGACTGTAAATTCAGACGGTTATAAACGTAAAGTTAACTGCTGTTAGCTTTTTAGCATGTGTCAAGGTCGTCGTGGTGCTAGCAAACGTAGCTAAGCTAATTGAGCTAGGCTACGTTCAACGTGCGTCAATTTACGTCAACCGCCTAATGTTACGTTACGTACTGTAAAATAACTTAGTTACATCGAAACATACAGTGAGTAACTGTACCTCTTGTGTGATAACTGGATGCTTAAATACAGAAAGAAATAAGTCAACATAGAATGCAACGAAAGTGAAATGCTGCTAAAATTAATCATCTTTTAATGCAAATGTCTGAACTGAGGTAGGTTGTTTAGTGTTGGTAGAGTTTGAATTGGGCCTTATGGTTCTTAATAATAGGGTGCCAGTATAGTAAGCAGATCCTATACTTAAATAAAAGGTACCAATATGAGATTATAAAAAAATACTCAATTTAAGAAAACAGCATTCAAAATTATAAGTAAAAGTGCATACTTATTATCAGCAAATGTACTGAAAGTACTCTCGCTCAATGCAGAATGATCGTCAAATGCTCAGGCTCAATCACATTATTGGATTATTATAACTACTATAGGTAGTTTATTCAATCAAAATGCACCCTATTTTATAAGCCCATCAGCTGTTTTGTAGATAAAATCATAATCTATAAAGTAACTATAGCAAATAATCAATAAGCTAATAATATAGGAAATAATTGAAGTGGAGTTAAACACGCAATATGAGCGCTAGCTATGAAGTTTAAAGTACCATGAATTTGAAATAATAAAAATATGTAAATACAGTTATTGAGGACATTGATATTTAGTAATTTGTGCTGAAACATAACTTCCCTTCTAGCAATCTACTTCATATCTAATGCAAACATTAATTCAAAAGAACTGCATTATAATATATCACCAATGCATTGGCTAAATAATCTTCCTGATCATAATAAATACTCTTGTATATTTTTGACAGCATTGCACTACCACTCTGATCATACTCTTTCCCTCATTGTCCCCAGAGGAGACAGTGAACGGTCATCAAAAGCAGAGAGCATATGAACTTAATCAAGACTCTCTGCCCGCTTCGCGCTCAGGAAAGAGTATCACAGACTCTTCATCGTGGTTAGCGAGACCAAACAGTCTAGAAACACATTTCTCAAGTCAGAAACTATAGAAATGATCCCTGAAAGTATAGTCTTAATTTCTACACTGTCATTGCCCTACCACTAGTACGACGAACCTGCACTTCACTGTCATGGTACTGACATCCAACACTGCTCACCAGATGTTTACAGTGAGTGAAAAGTTAGCTGATGCATCTACCCTAACAGCTAGATAGCCTTTATTATTTGGAATAATTAGAGATGGCCCCAAAGCGCCCAATCTTTTTCGGCAATATATACAAAGAAAGGCTTAAAGAAAGTAATAATAATAACTTAGAAAAGTAGAGGTTGTGACAGGTTGTGTCTCTGCTTCCAGCAACTCATTACCAAAATACCTTATTGTTTTGTTGTTACAAAATCAAATCTTCATAGCTTTAAATATTATTTTTTGGTGAGAAGTCATTAAAACGTTTTGAAAATATTTCTTAAGTTTCCTCAGGTCGCGTTATTTGGTCATGCGCAGGAACTCTCGTTTGTTTGTAGTCGGAAGACAAAAAGTGGTGCACATTAGCATCTAGCTCTTCATAACATTAAAGTGGAATTTTCTCGTCTTTTTTTGGTGGTGTCATTGCTATATTAAGTTGTTTTACATTGAGTGACACATGCATTCTGCCGATGTAAATGCTTGAGGATTGGTTAAAACCCCGCCTCTAAAAAACACGTTTATAGTCATGTTGTTGTTAGCACACGATGCTACCACGCTGCCATGCAGCAACGCAGCAGCCAATCAGAGGACTCAGGAGGAATTATGCCATCAGACAGCATTGTGGGTATTCTAAATAGATATAGTTTATAGATGATTTAACAGTTTATAAAGCGTTTTATCCTGGAGATAGTTTTTATATGTATGATGTGCTTTGTTTTGTCAGTAGAACGATGTTAAATGGATTTCAGGTGGTAAATATTGTCATTATGGTGCTTTTAAAATGCTATTATATCTTGATAACAATTGCATATGTGCGCATAATGTGGCTTTTATTGAGTGTCGCTAACCACTAGCTATTTAGATGTTGTTTGTTATCATTTTCTCACTGTAAACATCTGGTGATCAGTGTTGGATGTCAGTACCATGACAGTGAAGCGCAGGTTCGTCATACTAATAGTAGGGCAAGAGCAGTGTAGAGGTTAAGACTATACTTTCAGGGATCATTTCTATAGTTTCTGACTTGAGAAATGTGTTTCTAAACTGTTTGGTCTCGCTAACCACGATGAAGAGTCTGTGATACTCTTTCCTGAGCGCGAAGCTGGCAGAGAGTCTTGATTAAGTTCATATGCTCTCTGCTTTTGATGACCGTTCACTGTCCCCTCTGGGGACAATGAGGGAAAGAGTATGATCAGAGTGGTAGTGCAATACTGTCAAAAATATACAAGAGTCTTCAGTATGATTAGGAAGATGTTTTGCTAGTGCGTTGGTGATAAATGATTATGCAGTTCTTTTAAATTAACATCTGCATTAGATACAAAGTAGATTGCTAGAAGTGAAGTTATGATTCAGCACTAATTACTATTATTAATCTCAATGCTTTAAGACTAATGAAAGGACAACATGTAAAGTCTCTCCTCAGAGCTTATGAAGAACTGAACATATATGATGATGACCCCTAGAGAGCTACTATGGAAGAGTTCAGTCTTATTAATATTATTATTTATTTATGCATTTCTTTTTTGTTCCTTGAATTATTTTCTACCCCCTCTTTTATTTTTGTTATTATACTATTTTTTTTTAGAATTTAAGTTATTTTTCCTATCCAATTGTGCCTTGTATGTTAGAAGTATTGAGTTTAGATTACAATGCCTTAATGTTTGTAAATTCATTTTCTTCAATAAAAAAAAATGCCACATACAGAACGCTACAAAAAACAAAAAAAAAAACAACTAAATATTAACTTTGATTAATTTCATGGTACTTTAAACTCCATTGCAAGCACTCATATTGCGTGTTTCACTCCACTTCATTTATTTCCTATATTATTAGCTGTTTGATTATTTGCTATAGTTACTAGTTACTTTGTAGATGATGATTTTATCTACAAAACATCTGATGGGCTTATACAATAGGGTGCATTTTGATTGAATAAACCACCCATAGTAGTTATAATTGGATGGTTATATATTATATTATATTATCATTCTATGATATATGAGTTATTAGAGGAGAAGTGAGAAAGGGATGTAGGGAAATGTAAGTTTTACTTCTAACTACTCCTTTTCGGACACTATTACTCTTGTTTTGTTTGTTTATTATTTTGTATCTGTTTTTATTTATTTTTATGTTCGAAATAAAGTCTTTCATTCATTCTTTCATTCATTCATTCCATCAATACCAGTGCATGATTTATAGCCTTAATGGCTTGTAATTGAATCTTGTATAATTAAGTAAAAAAATAGTGCCTTGTTGTTGGGTTTATTGCCAAGGATACGCGTGGTGGAGTAACATTATTTCCCCAGGCTTAAATAAAAGTAGGAGTGTGGGCTTGTCTGCTGAGCTTCTTGTTGGTAGCCCAGAGTAGGCGGGTTTTTACTCCACCTGCCAAGAAGACCGCTGGGACAAATTCCGCTCTACTGGCCTGGAGAAACACTCAAAACTTAAAAAAAAGAAAAAAAAATGCTCCAGTGGCTTTCTTCTCCCTTTTGAATGTTGTTGGTGTTGAGGCGTTCACTCCTCTGTGTCAGTGATTGACGTGAGAAACTGGAGACGCGGATCAGCCTGCATGGTGCAGTTCATGCGTCCATACGAGGCAGAGGAATTAATTTTGATCTCGTCTGTAGCTGAGGACAAACTTTTTTTTCTTTTGGACCTATTGGAGTTTTAAAATTGCATCTTCGAAATAAACTGGATAAATTAACGCAGCGTTGTTGGTTCGGCGAAAACATGACGGACAAATGATGTTTAACATTTCTATAGATGGAGGTTCATTCTCTAAAAACTTGGAGGACTTCGACTCTATTCGCAGTGTTCTCCTTTACAGGTCAGTAAAGCCTTGTTGGATGGCACAAGTGCCTTTTTATTTTCTTTCTTTATAAACCTAAAGTAGTTTAAAGGCTTTTGTTTGGTCATGCTGAATACCGGAGGGGATTTAAAAAAACCTCGTGCAAGTCTGCAGGGAGGTGGAGAGATAGGGGGGCAACAAAATCAAAGTGCATTTAATTTAAAATGAAGTCGATGGTTATTAATAAATCCTCAATTGCGCATTCTCGTGGGGTCCTTTTTAATTGTTGTGGCAATCAAAAGGCGGCATGGTTCTCATGCATTTTAACCCTCGATAATAATCGATGCGGTGTGTTTTCCAAAATATCCAATGACATCAAAATATAGATTTGTTTTCCAAAATAACATCCCAATATCCCCAAACCAAACATTTTACGTAGCATGTTGTTTTAATTAATGTAACTACAAGAGGCCCATTCAAACGTTTTCAAAGAAATGTTCATTCTGATAAAAAAAAAATACTGGTAAAAAACACTTTGGGGCATTAAAAAGAAGAGGTTGGAACAATAAATTCCAATCACATCAGAAGACAACCATGTGTAAAATATTGCTTAATTGATTTCAGACCCCAGGAAGACTAGCACTATCCTTTTTAAATAAAAAAAATAAATAAGAATCATACTTTGATGTATTTTGTATTTTTGCAGCGTGGTATTTTTTTAAAAAAAAACGTTGTGTAGCCTTTATTTCTATAGGCTTAAATAGTTATTAATGTTGGTGTTCCTGAGCAGGTATGTGGTGTTGTCTGTGTGGTTTCTGCATTATTTAATGAGAGTCACGTATTGCCAGGTAAAACTGCCACACGGTCGCCCATGCCAGACAGTAAACAGAACGCGTTCTGCGTTGTTAGGGGCAACTGCGCCTGTCGACCAATCAGATTGGTTCACAATCGCGTCACATGACATCACCACCAGCGGGCTCATCAGTGCTTCCAACATGGCGAGCGAGTATCGTTAAAATACGTTTGTTTTCTCTAAAAGTTGAGCATTTAAATACGTGTTTCGCGAGTGCGTGAGAAAGAAAAACGTCTCGTTACCAATATGGCCGTCGCAAGCGCCCGCAAGTGTACCGAAAAGACTGTTTGTAGCAGTCAAACGGAGGAAGATGATGCTGAGCATAGTGACTGTGAATCCACATCATCGAGTTTCAACAGCTCCGACTACTCTGAGTAAGAAGATAACTTGACTACGTGACTACAAACAAACAAACAAACCGTTTACACGTGCAGAGGACAATATGAGACCCTCATGGACCGTATATAAGAAGCTACTGAAGATTGTATGAGTTTGTTTTGAACAAGCTAGCCCACAGAAAAGTTTGTTTGCTGTAATTTGACACTCAAAACAGTCATTTTGATGGTTTACATTGCAGATATAAAACGTAGGCTGTGCTATGTGACTGCTTTAGATATTTTATTTGCATGTATGCTCTAAAAATAGTTGTTTTGTGAATATAATAATAATCTTTATTTGCATAGCACCTTTTTAAACATAGTTTCAAAGTGCTTGCACAGATACAATGAAATACAGACAAAATATTTATTTATTTATTTACGCATATATAAAACTGCACAAAATCCAGTCAATAAAAAAAACAAGAAATGTGTCAGCAGAGGTCAAGAAGCCACAGGCTTATTTATACAAAGGACCTCCCCTCAACCCCAGGAGAGAAAAATAAAATAAAAAACAATAACAAAAAAGGAAGAAAGATCTAAACTAACATAATTTTAAAAATATAACAAAAGTTAAACAACAACAAGAAGTACATAAAATGTGCAAAAAAACCCCTAACCAAACAGTGGAAAACAATCCAATAAAAACATTGAAATACATACAAAAACAGTACAGAAAAAAAAGAAAATATATCAAATGATAATTAGACATCATGAATTAAATGTGATGATAATTTCCTTTTAAAATGTTTTAAGGATAAAAATAAATAAATAATAAAAACAACAATAAAAGAGCAAATCATAAAGACCAAATAATGAGAAAACTAAAACCAGTGGTATCAAAACAATAAGTTACTACACATAAGCCAAAAGAGGACAATATAAGGTGTGGGGAAAAGGTGCACCAAGCTGTTGCCTTATGGAGTTTAAAAAAAAAAAAAGCCTTTTTTATAAAAATGGGTTTTTAAAAGAGATTTAAAATTGATAGTAGAGCTAGCTAACCTGAGATCCTAAGGTAGGCTGTTCCAGAGTCTAGGGGCATTGCTGGCAAAGGCCCTGTCACCAGCCTAGACCTGGGTACAACCAGTAGAGCCAAGTCAGAGGACCTCAGGTTATGTGGTGGTACAAGGTACAAGGACTTTGTAAATGTCAGTGGCCAGCTCTGCCAAAGAGGGAGTGTCACCCCATCCACATAGCGTTTCCATCTCTCCTCCCTTATGCTTTTCATAGCTTTTGGGGTTGTGTTTTCAATCTGGGAGGTAAACCTTTATAAATAATTGTATGCTTCTTGCCATCCTCAGTAAATTTATGGATGTCATGTCAAAGCTGCCTACCACATGTTCTTCAAAGCAGGTTAAAAAAAAGAGAAACCAAAAGGGAAAATAGCTTCTTTTCACTCCCAAGCTTTTGGTCAAGTACGTGATATCGCTTTTAGTTTATACTTTAGTGGTAGTTTTTTTTTTGTTTGTTCATTACAATACAAACACAGGCAATAGCTGTTCAAGTAAATTATAAAAGAAAACCATATTTTTACTCAGTTATCTGGAAACAAGTTGGGCATAACAATTGCCCAAATGCTGAAACTGTGCATGGATAATATTTCATTCTAGGGCTGTACAGTTATTTTTGTTGTTGATTAATCTGTCAATTAATTTCTCGATTAATGAATTAGTTGTTTATCTATAAAATGTCCGAAAATTGTGAAAAATATTGATCAGTTTTTTCCAAAGCCCCTTAAATGTCTTGTTTTGTCCACAACTCAAAGATATTCACTTTACTGTTATAGAGGAGTAAAGAATCCAGAAAATATTCACATTTAAGAAACTGGAATCAGAATTTTTACTGTTTTTTTCTTAAACTACTCAAACCAAATCAATAAAAAATACAACATGTAAGCTGTATCTGAATATCTTGATAACCAAAATGTCAAATGATATCTAGTCATGTATCATATTGATTAATATCAGTACATCTCTCATCCCTACTACTATACCCTCTCTTCCCAGTTTTATACCACTCTGCCTTTGATACTCAGTGTCTTTCAATGCTCTGTTTTCTCTCAGTGACTTGGAACCAGAATGGCTGGATGACATCCAGAAGAATGGTGAGCTTTTTTACCTGGAGCTGAGTGAGGGCGAAGAGGAGGCTGCTTTGGCACAAGCCGCCGTTAATCAAGGTGTGTCCACTAATCATGTTCGCTTCAGCGAAAAGGAGGCCGAGGTCATCACAGAGCAAAACAAGAAACAGCGATGCGGTTCACGGGCAAAAGGTGAGCCCACGCTTAAAAGGCTGGCCAGGATCCTGAGGAGAAAACGCCGGCCGTCTCAGCGCAGAGGAGGAGGGAAGGATGGGGGTAAAGACAGCTCGACCTCATCGCCTCCGGCATCCATCCTGAAGAACCAGCCAGGTCCAAGGCAGGGTGTGACGGTTCAGCAGCAGCAGCTGAAGGAAGTGTGTGTCTACCTCAACCCTAAACGTCTTGCAGGTTCATCAACACCTCTGTCCGACAGTGGAGGCCTGCTGGAAGCGCTGCTGGGGGTTGTGCATCGCCCCTCCTGGAGCAGAGGACAAGGAAACACTGCAGTGGTCAGACAGGAGGAAAGACTGACTGTTCATGGATTAATACCCAACAGCCCGGCCATCAAATGTGGCCAAATCCTAATTGGTAAGACCATAATTCCAACAGTTAGCTGTTATTAACTATTTTACAGAACTACAAAATATCAGAATTTCACTTTCTATGTCTTAAATATGATCTTAAATACCTTCACATTATTTTCTATACAGTTTAGAAAAAGCATGTAAAGATAGCCCTCTAGTACTACATCGGTTAAACTGAAAATAGATGGCTATTCCAAGTGTGACTTTGGGGAATCTGAACTAACCAAAGTCACACAATAACACAAACAAACTAAGCGATCGAGGCAGCGGTAGACCAGCAACTCCCATGTTCTGCGAGGATAAAATTACAGTTTTTTTCAATGGAGTCTGGTGGTTTTGGCGAGAATATAGATAACGGCTTCAGTTCCCCGTCGGAAACATAGACTGTATAGCTATCTGATGGCAAGATAAAGTGGGCCTTTCTTTTAGGTGGCTAAAATACGTTTTTCTGCCGGCCCCGTCCACAGCAGTACATTGCTTTGCTTCTGTGCTGTAGCTCCTGTGCCGACCATCATCTACTGTAGGTAATTCACTGACTATGGATAAGTACGTCATACAACCCCACGTCAAAACACCCGAACTAACCCCAAAAGCATGTTATCAGCCTTTTTAACAAGGTTTGAGCCACCCCCTCTAAAGGTCGAGCTATCCTGACATGTTAAAAAGTTTCAGGTTGGGCGATGACATGCATACACACCTCAGTAGAGGAATTATGTATCTGAGAAGCTTAAGAGGAATATTTTATTTGGATTAAAATAAAAAAGTACTTTTTGTGACTGTCTACAGAGGTAGACTGTCTACTCTCTCCATCCTCAAAAATAACCTATTGCCCTCAGGAGAGGGAAAAAACAGTCATGTAGCGGTTTTGATTTCAATAACAGTCATCTGTAGAGTCATGAACTAGCACTGACTCATCCATTTCCACACCACACAAATGCACTGCCAAAGCATAGGCTACAGTTATTACAACACAGTCTTAGTCAATTTTCTTGAGAAAAGCTTAAATAATGAGCGTTGTGTACAACACCTAATCAAGTCAGTAAGTGGTAGCCATGTAGCTTAACTGGATGAACTATGCTTTGTAAAGGTAACTGGATATGATTGTTATTATTATGAAGGAATGTACTGCAAGAAGTAGCCTTGGTCTGCATTATGTCGTCTAGATAATAGCCAAGCTCTTTCTGTGCGGTGAATCCATAGTAACAACTACAAAATAATACAAATCATTATCACTATTTCTGTTTTTAGCTCTGTGTTGTAAAAAAGTTCTTGTTAAAAATGTATGTAGGATGTTTTAATAGCTACTTGTCATGGCCAGTTCTTAGCGGCAACTACAGTATATTCCGTCCTAGTGAAACTTTCAGCACACAGCTTCGTAGAGTGAATGGAACTCCGAATGCAGGTCAGGCTCTGTAGAAATGATGATCAGTCTATTTGAAAGCTCGGCCTCTCTGGAGTGATTTTCCCTCTATCGAGGCTAACGATCGGACAGCTTTTACTAGCAGACGGAGGAACGCCAGTCGTGCTTCACCACAAATGACTACCCACATGAGTTACTGTTTAGAGAAGCTTTTATGCACCGCGGCTACATGCTTAAACAATTAGAGTGGTTAAATACCTGAAATAGCTCTGTTACCGAGATGGTGGTCAGCCTCCCTGCACACAAGCAGGTGAAGCTCTTTATTGGGTCTGTACAGCCAAGTGCATAGGTCAGAAGCACATGGCAACTTATACAATCAATTCAATTAATCTAAGTAGTGCTCTTATGGATTGCACCAACAAATGAAGGCACACTGCTTCGTTACAGTACTAAAGTTCATTGTATTTTGGTGGAATTCATTCCTGTGGACAGCGTTATGCTCACCTGTGCATCAAGAGAATCTGCTTTGAGTTTCATTACTATCAGATCCATGTAGCACTTCCTCCCTTATTTCTCAATTCTAATAAACAGAGTGAAAACTGTGTCTTAGATAAAACAGATGTTGACAAATTGCATGATTTGCAGTTGACTAAATGTAATATATCATATCGCAATACTCAGTGTATCGCAAAATCTTTAAAATAGCAATAAGATCTTAACGATATATCGATATCGATCGATAGTATCATGATAATATCATATCGTGGGACCTATTATTTATTACTATTACTTATTAGTTTCTATTTTTACTGTTTGACCCAGATGTTTTTCTCATAAATGTTCCTTTTCTGCGTGCTATGTTCAGGTGATGTGCTTGTAGCAGTGGACGATGTGGAGGTGACCTCGGAAAACATCGAGAGGGTTCTCTCCTGCATTCCGGGACCAACGCAGGTCAGTGTTAGGGCTGTGTATTGGCAAGAATCTGGTGATACGATGCATATCATGAGGGTTACGATTCAATATATTATGATATATTGCCATACTGTAAGCGAGGTGATATTGCGATTTTTAAAAAAAAAAAAAAATTAAATCTAATTTTAAGAAAACTGTCATAGTCTAAAGAACACACCATCATATGTATAAAATCTGTGTAAAAAAAAAAGTCACTATATGAAATTGCTACTATGGGAACTAACATCACTACACATGAATACTACTGGACTCATTGGATCCACAAGAGTCTCAGCTTTACTGTGATACCCAATTTATGTAAGTCCAAGACTGTTTAGGGACCCCGGTATGCACAAATATTCAAATACATCATTTTAGAATAAGTGAAAGTAACACGTTTGTAGTGCATGCAAAAAAAAAAAAACTGCGTAGTTTTTGCCCAAAACTGCATGTGATCATCATAAAGTGGGCATGTCTGTAAAGGGGAAATTTGTGTGTACCCATAGAACCCATTTTCATTCACATACAGTATCTTGAGGTCAGAGGTCAAGGGACCGCTTTGAAAATGACAATGACAGTTTTTATCGCAAAACATACTATTGCGATTCTCATGTGTATCGATATTTTCTTCCACCCCTAGTCAGTGTGTCTAAATCTAGAATAAAGGCTTCGCAACAACGCTTTGTAGTTTCCTTTTAAAAACAATATCGATAGCCACCAATACTGGGATCCCCTTTTTGTATTTGAGGCCCACAATGTGAGTGTTTCCATATTTGTAAGGCAGCATTTACGTCTTCAGGATCCTGGCTTGTCACACACTGCAAACTTGGAGAGTAAACATAGACATTAAATTCCTTTGAAATGCATGGCTTCTTCTGAGCTGCTAAGATGTGAATAGAAAGCAGAAGTCTGCGTCGTTTTAACATTAGAAAACCCTCAATTAGAGAAATGATCCTTTGATCAGTAGCTAAAAAATCCATAGTCTGTGCCTCAGTCGTGCATTTTCACCAAAAAAGCAGACCATCAAAAAGTAGGAATTTGCAAATGACAGAGTGCGTAACGGGTTGATGGCGAACACGGCGGATAGACGGGACTGCGGTGTGACTTCTTTTTTCGGTGCCACAGGAAGCTGTTGTGGGATTGGAAGCTCAGCTGATTAGAAGATGTAGTCGGAAACTAAATTACATTGTAGGGAAAGAGCGAGGGAGATTTTTTGGAAAAATACAAGTTTCCCCCGGCACCACGATGACTCTCAAAAAAACTGGAAATAGAGTTGTATTGCTGACAGAATGATTGTTTTATATGAGTGTGTGTGTTGGAGGACGGTTTTTCTGTGTTCCAGCCCTCCCAGATGGGACGCAGACAGTACTTATTATGTTTGGAAGAACAAATATTAACATTAGAAAGTCGGTCCACCATGCCCTTTGTGAACCCTTACAGCCGAACAAGCCTCCCTCATTAGTGTGCATGAGTGTGTGCGTGTGTCCATCTATAAGCGAGAGCTAAATGACTGACATCAACAGAGTGGAATTCCAGTGAGAGCACACTCCAGTCTAACCACATCCTTATTATTTATGATGAGAGAAAGTGCTGCAGTTAGCCCTCTCAGCCTCTTCACCCTGTGATTTCTCAAATTTAGGCTTTGCCCGTTTGAAAGTTTTCTACCGTCTGAATTGGATTTCCTCATTTCGCTCTAATCACACCTATTTCTTGCGTTCATCGTGAATCCTAAAGAATTGAGGATATCCATTTCACAATATTTACCTCTCGCTTCCAGGACGGAGCGAACGAGTCACCAATCGAGGTACATCACATGGTGTTCCGCCACTACTCGGCTCTTCTTTAATAATACCCCTACTATTGGCTAAAATGGCTGTCAGCCCAGATGCAGGCGCCTGCTGGGGAGGCGGGTGGCCTGTGGTTTGTGCTGACAGGCCTTGGAGAGTTCTGGAAGTGATCGTTGGATTAGAAAAATACCGTTTCAACATTTTTGACCAGGGAATAGGATCTTTTTTTTTCTTCATCATATTTGGTAGGCACCATATAATCTAGGACTACCCATGCTTTTGGAAAGTAATGACCACAACACCTCATTTATTTCTTGGGAGCGTACTAAATGGATTTCATACTGGAGGTTAGTTGCAGACACAAAACAATGCCTGAATTAGGAAATGGACCCAAAACTATGCGTCTTAAACAATGTAAGCGGTCATAGCGTGTTCAATAAACGGAATATTTCACATTCTGTGTTGCAGTCAAACACCAAAGTGTAGTTGGGGCGTGTCCAGTTAAGATGTAGTGGTTAAGACTTATAACTGGATCTGCAAGGTCCCTGGTGGTTTGAGGTCAAATCCCAGCAGAACCTCCACTGTTCTGCTTTCGTTCTGCTTTTTCACTAAATGTCTCCATAAGGGAAAACTCCTCAGACCTAATGCATTGTCTTTGGAGGATATTCCCCTTGTGTCACGGTTACAGAGCATTATTTCTCATAGAAGTAAAAGCTGTATTAAACAGGGTTTACGTCAGCACAACACAATACACGACGTGTAGTTGTACGGCAGATGAAGTGATCAACGGCCAAAATATCCATTGGGAATTATGCGAAATAAATAAATATAATATTAATAGCCTAATATTAAAAGATATGTTGCCAAGACAACTTAAATATAAACTTATACAAAAGTTTAAATGTGTCTGCTCCGCTGTGATTCTAATTTAATACAGTTTTTGTCCAATTCAGTGAATATCTCCTCACGATCCGCTGGCTGTCCACTCTGTGTGCGCTGAAAAAACACTCTTCATACACTGCCAGCTGACTTTGTAAATGCAAAACAAACAAAGTGTCTCAGACCAAGACACGATAATGATGATATAAATAATAATTACATCTATGTTTCTCCAATAAAGTTTTACTTTTGGACTGAGACAAAAACGAGGAGCGCGGCGCCACGCTTGGTGTGTGCGTGTTTGAGAGAGACAGAGAGGGGAGGAGAAGCTGGACTGCATGCAATGTTTCTGTACGGTATTAATAATAATTTGAATGTCAGCGTCATGAATGAAGCTTCAAACTATTTGGTAAGATACAGCCCTACAAGCCACACAACACTATTTTGAATTTGACAAATGTGGAAATCAGACCGAGCAGCTTATTCTTTCATTTTTCAGACCGCTTTTTCATTTAACTTATTTTCAAGTTATGTCAATTGTAGGTTATTATATGGCTATTTAAAACATATGTCCAGTTGTTCTATATGGCCGGTATTCTGGAATAATAACGGCCATATTAGCCATTATTATTCCAGTCTAGCGTAATCCCTGGCATCAAACCAAAACCCGATGATGGTTGCTTGTTCTGATTAGAGATACTGACCTTATTAAGTGGATCATGCATTGACCAGATATGACAATACCACATTTATCATGATAAAATTTTGTGTTTCCACTCTCTGTTAGAGTGCCAACTCAATGTTATGTGCCACAGCAATCCCTGGGACATAATATTGCCTTATTTTTTGATTTGGAGGGAAAAGTTGGATTGGTGCATCCCTTGTTCAACAAACCAAAAAAAGAATTGAACTAGGTAAACACACTCTTTAAGCATCACACTACTTCATGCTTGTTGGCCACCATGAAAATATCTAGGGCTGTCATCGACCAAAGAAATTCTTAGTCGACTAACACTAATACGATTTTGTCGACGATTAGTTGATTTAATTAACCGATCTGTAATGGTGAGTTTCTCCACAAAGAATCAGACAAAAACAAAACTTTAAATCTGGTGTTTACCACTGAGATGTGCTCACAAGTTTCTTGGAAATAAGTCAGTCAGCATGAAAAAAAACATAAAAAATGACTAATCAACTAAAGAGACCTTAGTCCACTAAGACCAAAATGACAGATTAGTTGATGAGCCCTAAAAATATCAATGAAATTCAAATTGGACAATAGTTTATCTGATTTGCTAAAGGGGCTCTTACAGTTCTTCCTGACCAGTGATTTTAGTAAGAGATCTTAAGCACATTCTTTTAACCTTTAGGATCCAGCTGCTCCTTTCTCACATCTGGACTCTGGCTCTGATTTTCTTGAATTAACATCAGCTTAGCTCCATAGACGGCCTCTCTAGCGCTGACAGGTTTCAGCCCAGAGTCAGCACAATGTGTGAACAGGTATGCCACCATAGCGTGTCTACAGTGTACATTGTGAGTCTGTTAAGTGTGAGTGAATATTTCGTCTTTTCGTTGTTAGAGAATTGGGTATAGTCCCAGTGGCAGTATACTCAGTATCACCATCAAATTCTGGGGTGTTTATGATGCATAGTATCTTTGCCTACACATATGTAGCCTCTGCTAGATGTAATCTGATGTAGCCTGAGTGTACAGGATTCAAATGTAGATTTGACAGATTGTTTTAACAAGGACTCCACAGAGTTGCATTTCCCCATCCTTCTGTGCATCTTGCCTGCATGTGTTTTCTGTGTGCGTGCTTGTTGGATTTCCATGCAGCTCTGTTTCTGTTTCCGCTGTGATTTTTCTATGAATGGCAGTGTAAAATAGAGAACTGGGGTACGGAAAGTAAAAAAAAAAAAAAAAAAAAAAGAAAACCCTGCATGAACAAGAGAAGAGAAGATAGGCCGTCTGTTGTCATGCCACTGTTTTTTCGGGTTGCAAAAGTCTGGTTTTAATTTAGTCAAACAGGCACAGGCACAGACACACACACAAAAAACACACGCACACGCACACAGATCCCTGCTATTTGTTATGCTGCGGTTTGGTCTGGATGTCGGTGTCACTTTCCCTCTGACAATCACCATCTTGCTATTCACTTTTCAGCCTTTTCCTGAATGACTGTGTAATGATTGAAGTTTTTCTCCCCTTTGGCAGCACGACACACGTGAACACCTCTATTTTCCTACTACAGACACATGAGCACTGTTAACATTTCTTGCCAAGTATAATCATTTGGAGCCATAGTGGCGGATTTCTTTTAGAAATGAATGAACTCTGAGAGGGGACTGGTAGGCAGGCTGATGCAATGATGATATAACAGGATAAATGTGTTGGGTTTTCTCCTTTTCTTGGCTCCATTTTCTGTCTTCCTTTTATTGTCCTTCCTACAACTTGTCCCATCCTTCACTTCTCTCCTTCTTTTCAATCCCTTGTTCCATTACTGGATTTTCAAAAACCATCTCCCTACCTTTCACTTTCTTATTTCTCTTCTCTCCTCCAGGTGAGGCTGACGTTGCAGACGGTGGCTCAGGTAGATGGCAGCAGTGCTGGCGACTCTTCGTCGGTCCGTAAGACGAAGGCCTCTCCGCCAGTCAGCCAGCTGGTGCGTCTGCTGTGGGGGGAGGACACAGCCGAACTTCAGATGTCCATAGGACACGTCCCGCACATTGTCATGTACCTCTCACTTAAACTGGACTCGGCATCACCGCAGGACGAGGTCAGTACATTTAGAGGTCTTTTAAAGACAATAATGTATGACAAAAGAACACCACAAACCTTAATGAGAATAAAGACTGTCTGATCTGTCTAAACTTCAATTTACTTCAAGAAATGCAGTCCGAGATTATTATAAAATCTCCTTTATGGTTAACCTAGTTCTTAAAACAAAGAGCTATGAAACAAAATGCAATGTTTTCTTTGGTGGTTGAACAAATTAAAATGCCATGCTTACAATTTCTGCCATATTGCCTTGCCTAATACTTACAAGTAAATAGGAACTGAGAGGGACTAGATTATAAAGGCCACATCCCATAGAGGCCACAGCACAGCCGTCTCTGTGGCGCAATCGGTTAGCGCGTTCGGCTGTTAACCGAAAGGTTGGTGGTTCAAGCCCACCCAGGGACGAACATTTTTGTGCTTCAATAACAAGGAAACGTCATGTAAATGAGTAACCTGGTTTCTGTGAGCAAGGGGTAAGAGTCAGATAAACCAGGAGAAAAAGTATTACTACTTTCCTATGTTTTGGAAAGGCATGGTTATTAAAGCTTTCTTTTTTTCAATGGAGGGAGCATTAAAAAGAGCAAGCGGGTGCTGACAGTGGACAAAACAAAACCTAAATATTGATAGTAAATTAAACATAAATAGAAATAGCAGAAGAAGCAGACCTAAAGGCTGCTGTTGATATCTAAACCCTGGATGACCACATGTTTTTCCATCCCTTTGGAAAGATAATGGGTCTTGGGGAAATCTGATCATGACTTTGTGGTCGATGGCACACTGACTCTGAGCAGCCCTGTAAGACTGGATTTGAAACATTGAACTATACTGAAGTACGGAGGTGTATTCTTATTATTGAGTGTTAAGAATAACCTGAGTTGTGAAGGAAATCCCAAGTCCAGGAGTCTCTGAATTTCTCTGATGTGAGTCAGACTTACAGAAAACTACTGCTCTGGACGGTTTCCAACGCCCACGGGTGCTACTAACAGAAAACAGAGAGACAGGGGAGAAGTTGAGGCGCTCTGCCCCGAGCACAGCTCCTGTCAACTCTATTCCCTTTAGGGTGAATCCACACTTCCCCGTTTGGCTGAAGCACAGCAGTCTATAAACAACATTATTTCCTTATTTTAATTTGATCCACACACAGGGCACTGTTTTCTATCTTCTTATATTCACTTGTAGTGAAGTGTTAATCCCAGAGCGTGTGTTTTCTGCAAACTACACTCATGTCCTGACCGACACCTCCTGCACTGTAATCACATTTTCCCTGTGGACGAGTATTGGCAGGTCGATGTTTTCTTTATGGTCGTACTTCATGGTCTGCAGTTCCTTTTTGTGTATCTGCAAGCCAGATTTTTTTTTTTCCTGACCTAAACAGCAGTAGGGGAGTACGGGTTGCCTGTCATTTATTTTCTAAATGACAGTGTTGTGCATGAGCATTGACTTTGATTTTTTAGTCCTTTGATTGCAGGGTAGCAGGAGGTTCAGCGGTAGTATTTTTGAGTCTTCGCTGTGTGATGATTTTGTGATACGAGCACAGAAGAGATGTAACTGAAGGGTTGTACTGTGTAGGTTGTTCTTCTTGTTTCTTTGCTCTGGTTGGCAAGGCTACAAGGGCCCGTTCATTCAAGGTTTTTACCCCCCTCACCCACTGCTCCATCCTCTGATCCTCTCAGCGGCTCGGCTCTTATCCGCCCTGTATTCTTTAAAGTTGCCACTGCCAGCATGCTGGAAGGAATACTAATATCAGAGTAGTTGAAAACTATTTGCAAATGCGTGCCATTTCCGGAAGCACAGATGCGTTTCTGTGAGCTTCTGTCAAATTCCTGTATTTCCTGAATCTGCTTCTCTTTACTTTGGAAAGTCAAACATATCAAATATTTGAGGAACATTCATCTTTTAAAATGACATTTTTGTGTTTCCTCCAAAGTGAAAATGGGTTGGACAGTGAAACTGAAACCAAACATTGTTGCGGTGACAAAACACCCAGTGGTTCGTTCATCTGTTTATTCTTCTTTGCTATCCATAAATCAAAAGAGACACACATTTTGGTGACTGTAGCATCCAACAGCAGATATTTCACATTGTTATGTAAAATGGTTCTGTTGATAGGCTCACCAGAGATCTTTCTTTCTGCTGAATATATCATTGTCCTGACACATATAACCAGATATTCCTGTGTGTTCGTGTCTGCAGGAGGAGATCTTGTACCAGTACCCGGTGTCTGAAGCATCCGGCCAGCTGAAAGGCGTTAGAGGGATCTTCCTCACGCTGTGTGACATGCTGGAGAACGTGACAGGAGGGCGAATACTCAGGTAGGGGAAGCAGCATGGAGAAGAAAATAGTAATATAACAGTTGTGTATTCATGTTAACCGCGGCGCCCTCTTGTCTGTTCTATTTCTCACTTGTTCTTTGATTTTGTCATTTCAACGTCTCCATCTTTTCCCCTCAGTTCTTCTCTCCTGCTCGGGAAACAGCTGGTACATGTGGGCTACTGG
This sequence comes from Sebastiscus albofasciatus, assembly GCA_916701655.1. Lineage (NCBI taxonomy): Eukaryota > Metazoa > Chordata > Actinopteri > Perciformes > Sebastidae > Sebastiscus > Sebastiscus albofasciatus. The sequence continues at coordinate 19,691 of CAKAOI010048262.1, forward strand.
AAGGAAAGCAACAACCTGTTGGTCATCGGTCTTCCTGCTGAGAGGTAGCCGGAGGCAGCATCAAACACGCACACACACAGGCTATTACACTGTGACATAGCTCCACCACATTTCATTTGAACTGCGGCTTTTGCCAGCTGACAAACTGACAACGTAGACATTACCCGACAACCGAGTTGAGTCCATATGTCAGGTGTGAAAGATCTTCAGGAGATCAGACGTGTGCTCGAGAAATGAACTATTTCTTTGTAAAACAGGAAACATATTTAAAAGCATGATCTGTAAAAATAATTTCAACGTGCACATGTGCTTCTCTTTGTCCTTTTGTTGGCAGGATGAATACCTCTTTAAGGATAATGTGGTTGTTCATTAGATGAGTCATATTACCCACCTTTTAGCCACCAAGTCAACCCGATCACTCATCATCTCGGTCGAGAAATAATCTCATTCATGCTTAAAAGCACGTATTTATTTTTGAGGAACACCCACATGTAGAAAAAACAATAACTCATCAAATGTTTTTGCTTCACAGCCCAGTCCAAATATTTGATAAGATCTGCTGAAGTTTATTCACGTCTGTGTTTTACATTTTTCCGCTTCCCTCCAGGGTTCCTCTGCTGTATCTGCAGACGGTGGTGGGAGACGTGGTCCGGACACTAAAAGTGATGTACGGCTCTTTAGACAGGTGGGTCTGCCTTTTGCTTTCCTGTGGTCCTGCTGAGAGAGCTCGTTGAAACTTCCCCTCTCTGGCTGTCATTCTTTATGCTTAACGCAAAATATACTGAAATAAAAATAGTGTGTTTGACCAATTCAAAGCAAAAGGACATTTTCCAGCTGGATTTTACACAAAGTCTTCATTGTCTCACTCCCTCAACCCCCCTTTTCCCTGCTCTCAAATATCTTTCATTTCTTTTTTTCTTGAAATGTAGTCATTCTTGTGTAGTTCTTCGATTTCAACTTTGTGTGTTATCATGACACTCATCTGTCATCTTCATTGTGTCCCCCCGCAGTGCGTTCTGTAAGGCGGACCATGCTCCCAGGTTGGACCACTTCTTCTGCCTGTTCTTCCAGCAGCTCATCCAGCCGTCTCGCTTGAGGGACGGCTCCTCGGCGCCGACCCCCGACGTCTCAGGGACCCTTTTTCTCGACGGACTGCCGGCGGTCCGATGGCTCACGCTACCTCCAGAAATCAAGGTGCATTTCTGTTTGTGTGTGCGTGTGAGACCGGTACCAGGGTTATAATAGTTTAGAATTTTCAATTAGTTTGTATTTCATTTTAGTTTTGACTTTTTGATTTCATTTTAGTTCAGTTTTAGTTGATTTTCAGACTGCTTTAGTGAAGCAGTTGTAACATGACACCATCTCCTGGAGTGTCAAGTCCGTTCAGTTTCTGTGGTTCAATGTCACGAGAGTTGATGGAAATTCATGCTTTCCCCTTTTTTTCGGTTGTGATGTATTTTAGCTATAAAAAAAACTAAAACTGAAATGAATACTGGTTCAATTTAATTTTATTTTTCTTTGCTTTTTACCCAGGCAATATAGTTTGAGTTGAGTTTTTCTTCAGTTTATGAAAACTACTCTTCACTGCTTGTTTTAGTTTTAGTTTACTATAATAACCCTGACAAGATTATTATTTATAGATCTAATTTAGTATTGGAGCAGAAGTAAGTGCGGTAATAACAGATATTTGTATCATCATCGTGTCCCTGTTCCTCAACAGTTTGAGGTTGAATGTGATAATGTTGTCACTCATGTAGCTGTGGTGCCCTCTAGTGTCCACTGTTGAGAAGTACACAATATATCACTCACAGTATCTGGACTGAAATAAAAGGAAAATGTAATGATGCCCATGAATATATTGGATCAATGCAGGAGGAAAGACTATAGATAACAGTACAATAAATAAGACTTACAAAAGATTAAACATACAGTATTAATTAAATGCTGTTAAGCTTATATTTGATGTTCTCTTTCCCCAGATGGAGGTGGATACTGTTCTCTCTGATTTTGAGTCTTCTGATTTTGGAGAAATGGTGAGAAAACACACACCAGTGCTTCTGTCTTGCAAGCATAAAGTACTTTCAAAGCATGTCACCTGTTAGGGGTGGACATTTGTCTTAACAAAATAGCCACTTGCAAATAAGTGTTGTTTGAGAAGGCTAAAGAGTCCCATCAGTGGTTCATGTTGTTATGACCCTTTATCCTGCTGCTCATTAGTTGTTCCAAGATCCATGTTAGATAAGATTCTCTGTCTTCTAGCCTCAGCAGGGGAGAGGAGAAGGTTAGACTATTTTTAGACGTGTGGTGTGTGTGTGTGTGTGTGTGTGTGTGTGTGTGTGTGTGTGTGTGTGTGCGCGCATTTTAAATGAGAAGCTAATGGGGTCTGGTTTGTCCTTTTTGTACGTGCAGCGTAAACTGATTACAGGAAGCTGCACTTGAGGACAGAAAACAGCCGAGACAAAATGAGAGAGAGGAATTATTGATGAGGGAAGTAATGAAGTGCATTCAATTTAGTTTTTTAATTACCACCACAGCAAGCTTTGTTAAGTATACGTATTATTTCTGTTTAAGTTTTACAGATGACCACCAGTTGAATAATGTCTCACCTGCTCTTAAAAATTGAATTCAGTCAATTTATTTCTACTATCACTGTCTGGTATTTTTATCTTTGTCTTTATTTCTTTAACAGTCTGAGGACTTTTTTGGCCTGAGGCGTCTGTATGTAATCCTTGGCTCCTGTTTGTTCTACAAGGTCGGTATCTCAGTCAAAACACACACACACACACACGTTTCAGTACGTTTCAGTACCAGCAGCAGCAGCTTCATCATATTTATACCTTCCCCTGATAGTACCCCACCGTCTAGACAGCTATCTTTTAAATGGCAACAGAAGAAGACCTTTCACACAAGATAACATGACGAGCCTGCTCTGTGGCTCAGTGACAAATCATCAACCTAATTACTCAGTTCAAATATTAACCAAGGGGAGAAGGAAGACGGTGAAGGTGTGACAAACGCCTGGGTCACTCCAAAATCTATTATCTAGGGCTGTCAAAGTGAACGCGATAACGCATTAACACGACAGCTTTTGTTGCCTGTTGGGCTGCAGTTTGCCATTTTATGATTTGAGTGTATTTTTTATGCGAAATGCAGTACCTCTGAGGGTTTCTGGACAATATTTGTCATTGTCTTGTGTTGTTAATTGATTTCCAGTAATAAATATATACATACATTTACATAAAGCAAGCATAATTGCCCACTCCCATGTTGATAAGAGTATTAAATACTTGACAAATCTCCCTTTTAAGGTATATTTAAATATTTAAATCGATTGGCAGCCCTAATTTTAATATCACAATATACACAGGGAAATAGGAAAGATTTGTTTTATATAGATGATAATAATGGGTCCAGATGCAAAACACATTCAAGGTCCTGAAGACAGACAGATGTTATGTACTGTTTGGGTTTTTTTTATTGTTGTTTACTTTCCTTTAAAGTCAAAATGGATGCTTTTATTTTGCTTTACAAAATTAATTTTCCCTCACAATGCTGGTTCCAAGACCTCAACACTTGTTTACTGAAGATGTTACTAAATCGTCCACACACTCACCTTCCAGTCCTACCTGATTGCCAACCATCTGCCTAAAGAAGACCTGCTGGATGTGTGTCTATACTGCCAGCACTACTGCCTGCTGCCGCTGGCGTCTGAGCAGCGGGTGGGCCAGCTGGTCATCTGGAGGGAGGTTTTTCCCCAGCAGAGAGCCAACAGCAGCCGCAGCACGGCGCCAGGCTACAGCCAGCCTCAAGGACGCCACTTCCTCCTCATAGTGGGGCTGGTAAGGAGGCGACTCACTTGACTGGTGGTTGTTTTGAACCATGTTCTCGTTGTACACGTCATTGCCCAATATCTATTTATAGACATGTTTGTTTATCGTACAAATAATATATTTCTCTGCTTGTATTTCTTTACCTCTCCACCTCAGAGGCACTTCATGCAGTGTGTGCTGTTGGAGGCAGGGGGCTGTGCTTCACCAGCTTTGGGCTCTCCGGGACCTGATTGTGTTTATGTAGATCAGGTGAACCTTGGTGACCTTAAATTCCTAACACACTGCATGTACTATTCATCTACTTGAACAAAAAAACACCTCTTCCTACTTAATTTTTTTTCTTGTAGTTTTACTTCTGCAACGAAGAGAACTAATAATATAAGCAGGTTTAACAGCAAGGCTGCTTCTTGGTGAAAAATAATTACTCCCCGTCGGGGAATCGAACCCCGGTCTTCCGCGTGACAGGCGGAGATACTGTCCACTATACTAACGAGGAAGGACAATGTCCCAGAATGTACCTGGGTCTTTTATATCCAATACCTCCAGAGAGACGAAAAAATATCTGAAGTTTAATTTGCATTAGGGTTGCAACTAACAATTATTTATCCATGTTAATGTTCCTGAAATCCTTCAATGATTCCCTTCTTGTTGTTCCAAGATTAAACCCAAAGGTGACAGACAGAGCCTTTTCTGTCAGGATGCCTGGACTTTGGATTGACTTACCTGAGGACAAACTGTATCTTCTTTTAAATCACTTTTTTAAAAAAAGAATCTCTTTGTGTATCCTCTATCAGATTCTTTCTTTTTTTATTAAAAACAAAACAGCAGTGACTTTACAGGGGGTGCAACATTGATAAGAACGGGAGAAATAACCAAGAAAAGACTAAGAAAGCAAGGTGACGTACAGAGGTTGACATAACAAACATAACAAAACCCAAAGAAATAATGAAATAATAGTCATAATAATTCTAGTAATAACATTTTATATAAATTTAAAATAATAATAATAATAATTAAAAAATAGATATGATAATAATAATCATAATAATATATTTTTTTAAATAATAATACAATAACTAGGTGGTAATAAAAAGAAAGGAATTGAAAATGAATAATTAAATTATTTTAATTATATAATTAAGATTTAATTTATTAATTTGGATTTTTTAAAGTCACAACAAAACCCAATTCTATTAATCTCAAGTCAAAAAAAAAGGACTTTTCAGTGTAGTTGAAGTCAGGCCAAAACCACAATATTGCAATAGCATGACTAAGTTATTATATTATATTTTGTTAATAATAATAATAATAATAATAAAATAACTGTGTTAATAACAAGGAAGGAATTGACTTAGACTAGGACTTTTACATCCAATATCTCCAGAAATAAGAATATAACAATCTTTTGAGCACTACAATATAAAGTGACACTCTCTGATGTTCTGACGTCCAGGTGAAGGCCACCTTGCTGCAGCTGGAGGTGTTGGAGGCAGGTATAGAGGAGCGTCTGAATGCTCCACCTGCTCCCTGCCTGTCCTGTGCTGACTGGTTCCTGCCGGCCGCCACGGCCCGCGACCGCCTGGACAGCCTGGCCTCTTCCTCCCCCGTGTTCAGTAAGCTAGCCGGGGCAGTGAAAGGCTCCTCCTCAGGGTCCAGAGGCCGCAGCCTGTTTGGGGAAAAAGCCCGGAGGTCCAGCCCCCAGAGGAGCCTGTCTGACAGCGGGAGTGAAGGACAGATGGATGCTGGGTCGGGGTCTGGGTCATCAATGGCTCCAGGTCTCAGTCCACATTCCACCCCGGACTCAGGGAGGAAGCTGGGGGGGCGTCGGGACTCGCTGGGGTCTGGAGGGTCTGATGGGAGTGGAGGCAGCGGAGGCCTCTTCAAGGTTCACTTTTAGTCTTTTATTAAGTCTTATGTTTGTTCCCGTTTGGTTGTTTCTTTGTTAAACTCTTAGTTAGCAGGTTATCTATCAAAATTAATAAATACATGCATAATACAACACAAGTTATTATGTATTCTAGATATATTATCTATATTATATATGTCTTATGCTTGTTGCATGCTTTGACATCAGATTCCAAGGATGAAGCACCCAAACCCATTCTACCTCGGCACCCTAAAGAAGACCCTGACTGAAAGGGAGACCGAGGAGATGTACAACACCATGAAGTGGGTGATGGGAAATAATCCTTTTCTTTCATTCTAACTACATACATAATTATTCTAACTGCATGTAATAATAAATGTTGGCTAGAACTTACTAGCAGCTAAAAACCTACATTTTCTCATTGTGACAGACTGACCTCAGGTGCAGAGAACACCTTGTTCCACTACGTCCTGATGGAAACTGTTCAGGGGATCTTCATCGCTCCGACTCACAGAGAGGTGGCTCAGCTCAGCGGCTCCATCCACCCGCAGCTCATCCGCAACTTCCACCACTGCTGCCTCTCCATACGGGCCGCGTTTCAGCAGAGCCTGCCAGCCAGGGTGAGTCATAAATTAATAAAGTCTCAACCTCGGACCTTATCTCACCTAACGATACAGCTCACACTAATCATGGCAAACAGCGTGAGATAGTAAGACGATGAAGATGCACAATTACAAATATCAATAAGATATACAAAATATACGCAATGCTACACTGAAAACACAAGACTTTTCAGTGTAGTTGAAGTCAGGGCAAAAACACAATATAGCATGACTAAATTGTGTTGGTTTGCCTTCATAGCAAAGGCTTTAAGATGTGATAAGATAAGATGGAACTTTATTTATCCTGAGGGAAAGCGTTGTGTAGCAGCTGCAGTGCAAACTAGGAAAGAGTGAAAAAAAATTACTCCCCGTCGGGGAATCGAACCCCGGTCTTCCGCGTGACAGGCGGAGATACTGTCCACTATACTAACGAGGAAGGACAATGTCCCAGAATGCACCTGGCTGTTTTATATCCGATCCCTCCAGAGAGACGAAAAAATACCTGAAGTTTAATTTGCATTAGGGTTACAACTAACAAGTATTTCTTCATGTTAATCTTCCTGAGATCCTCCAATGTTTCCCTTCCCGTTGTTCCAAGCTCAAACCCATAGGGGGCAGACATCATTTTCTGTCAGGGACCTCAGGGCAGCAAACTCTTTCTTTTAAATCACTTCAAGACTCACCTTTTCAAAATAGCTATTTATTTATAGCTTTAATGTCAGTATAGTATGTCAAAGAAAATGCAAAAAAAACGCAGTGTAGCATGT
>CAKAOI010048262.1:26776-94581 GCA_916701655.1 Sebastiscus albofasciatus
CATCCGCAACTTCCACCACTGCTGCCTCTCCATACGGGCCGCGTTTCAGCAGAGCCTGCCAGCCAGGGTGAGTCATATATTAATAAAGTTTCAACCTCGGACCTTATCTAACACAAAAAAACACAATATGGCATGACTAAATTATGTTGGTTTGCCATCATAGCAAAGGCTTTAAGATGTGATAAGATAAGATAGAACTTTATTTATCCTGAGGGAAAGCGTTGTGTAGCAGCTGCAGTGCAAACTAGGAAAGAGTGAAAAAATTACTCCCCGTCGGGGAATCGAACCCCGGTCTTCCGCGTGACAGGCGGAGATACTGTCCACTATACTAACGAGGAAGGACAATGTCCCAGAATGCACCTGGCTGTTTTATATCCGATCCCTCCAGAGAGACGAAAAAATACCTGAAGTTTAATTTGCATTAGGGTTACAACTAACAAGTATTTCTTCATGTTAATCTTCCTGAGATCCTCCAATGTTTCCCTTCCCGTTGTTCCAAGCTCAAACCCATAGGGGGCAGACATCATTTTCTGTCAGGGACCTCAGGGCAGCAAACTCTTTCTTTTAAATCACTTCAAGACTCACCTTTTCAAAATAGCTATTTATTTATAGCTTTAATGTCAGTATAGTATGTCAAAGAAAATGCAAAAAAAACGCAGTGTAGCATGTCGAAAATGTCACAGTATAGTATGTTGTAACAAATATAAAAAAGTAATACTATAGTATGTCGAACAAAAGTGCAAAAAAGTCATAGTATAGCATGTTCAATAATTTCATGAAAAAACGTCATAGTACAGCATGTTGAATTTTTTTTTTTTTTTTTAAAAAAGTCAGTGTAGCATGTTGAAAAATTTCATGAAAAAAAGTCACAGTAAAGTATTTCAAAAAAATGAAAAAAAAATATTGTATAGAAAATGTTTTAAAAAAGGTATAGTATAGGATATCAAAAAATAAGTCATAGTAGTATGTCAAAACAATAAAAAAAGCATAGTATAGTATGTTGAAAAATTTTATGAAGTCATAGCAAAGCATGTCAAAAAAATGTACGAAAACAAAAGTAATAGAATAGTATGCCGAGACATTTCATGAAAAAGTAGTAGTTAATAATATATAATGGTATGTTGACATTTTTTTAAAAAAAGTTATAGTATGTCGAAAACAATACAAAAAAGTCATGGTATAGTAGGTCGAAAAATAAAAGACACAGTATGTAGAAAATTTGTAGATTTTACTAGAAGCTGTAATCTCCTGATTGGTCTCTCTGGAAGCCTCAGCTCTTCTCTGTCACCATCCATGGAAACTAATTCTAAAGCTTCTGTACATTAATACCATGAATATGATTTTGTCTCCTGCAGGGCCGTCGGGCTGCAGACAGGCCAGGGGTCGGTGGTTGGGGTCTGGGTCCAGTGAAGGAACACGGGGTCCTGTTTCAGTGTAAACCTGAGAACTGGACTGACCAGAGGAAACCTGCTCCCACCATGACTTACTGGGTTATAGGGTACGCCAGCTTTAAAGAGTTTTATCCACAGGCCTTACAGTTTTTTGAATTATTGGGGAGGGAGCTGATAATTTGACAGGGATGGAGGAAATACACCTCTGGTGAGATTGAATTCTGCAACAGTGGAAGTACTTGTTGCTCCAGAAACAGGGAATGCAACCTTTCAGCTTTCTGTTTTAACCTGGAACTTGATACTGTAGCAGCAAAAAAACTTTACTGGGACTTTTTAAAACTTTTTTCAACATACTATGACTTTTTTTTCAATATAGTATGACTTTTTATTTTTTTGACATACTGTACTAGGACTTTTTCATTTTTTTTCAACATGATATACTTTGACTTTTATGTATTGCAAAATCCAAGCCTTTTTCTCACGTCCCAATCTTTTTCATTTTGTCTTTCAGACGGATGTTGTTGGAGCCCGTCCCTCAGGAATTCTACGTGTGTTTCCACGACTCGGTGGCAGAGGTTCCTGTAGAGATGGCCTTCAGACTCTCATTCGGTCTGGCCTTGTGATTATCACATCCACGACAATGATGGAGACAAACTACATTTCTTGTAACAGCTGTTGCATTCTCAGGAAAACAGTTCAAACGCACCTAAGCGCAACTGTGGGGATTTTCTGATGGTTGTCCCAGTTTCTAACGGGCGCTACTTGGGAGTCTGAATTAAGTTTACTAAGCTAAACCAAAAGAAACGACGCTGCTGCACACGCAAGTTGACAGAGCAAATAAGGTTGTATTGATATTGTCACAATTTGTATGCAGAGTTGGAAAGACATGTCATTTGTTACTTAATTTAAGATGTACAGTTTTGTATGGAAATTGAGTCATTTGTTACAAAATTGAGATTAAAGAAGCAATACAGTTTCTCTTTTATTCTTTGACGACCTTTGTCCGCCTCTAAACATACTTTTTACATTATTGACAAAATGAAAAATAGTCCCAAGCTAGTGGAAATAATACTACTCTTTCTCCAAACTTATACAAAAATATTCAATTTATGTAGTCTTAAACAAATGGACGCTCCGTAAATGGGAATCATAAGGGGCCGTACACATGTGGCGTCTAAAAACGCGTGGAAAACCAGCTACGCCACTTTTTTTTTTTTTTTCCAATGTGCTTGGGAGGTTGCGCTCCTGTCGCACCTGCCATTACTAAGCAACCAAAACTTGCGCGTTGCCATGACGAAGTTGCAGTAATTTAGCAGGAAGCCTCACTGATGAAACTAAACACAATAAAAAAAAAAAGAGAGATTTGAGTGCATAAAAGACATGGCATGTGTACGGCCCTGAATATTGTATAATAATTGGTTCACACTTATTTTATAATATACATAATTGAATTGTGTTACCAGCATCACTGCTGGGAAAACCATTATTATTAATATGACACAGCTGCAAACAAAAGGCGAAATGATAAATAGTAAATCCACATTCTTAGTCCTAAGAAATATTTATCTTTAAAGGTGCTAAATGCGAGATGGCGAGCATTTGTATCGACTCTAAACGTCTTTCAACATGGCGACGGCCGAGCCATGCTGACAGAGCTAACAGTGTTTACCTGAGGGGGAATGGATTACCACACAGAGGGAGAGTGACTTCATTCTCTGCTCAGGTAGACATTACTCATCTATATCTTTACATAGCAAATAGTTTAGTGCTATATCAATGCTCTGAATATCGTTTATAGCACCTTTAAAGCGTGAAGTTTAATTATACTTCCCACATCTGTGAAGTGTGAATTTCACCCACATCACCATGTGGACCGTACGCACCTTCACATCCTGATGTACCTACAGAACTACATCTGTGTCCATTTGAAATATATTCGGCCCTTTAAAGTTCAAGCTGCGCTCTGAACGAGCAGCAGGTTCATCTTGTAACACTCGAGGCTGCAGAGAGGAACGCCGGTCTTTGAGCAGGAGTACTTCTTGAGGTTGGTGCAGCCGCTGACCGCGCAGTTCACCGGGGCTGCTGGTGGAGGACAGGGAGGAGTTGGGGACGGAGCGGCGACGCCTGTGGGGAAGGAGATGGCCATGCCCTGGACGCAGTCGCTGTACCGTATCATGGGACACTGATTCTGCCTGGACTTCCTCTCTCTCATGCTTTTGATCTTGGCCTTGCTGGTTTTTGTCAGTCTCTCTATTGTCTGGTTCTTGTTCTCTTCTGCCTTCTTGGCGGCCTGCAGGCGTCTCTTCCGAGCTCGTTCCTCCCGCTTCTGCATCATCTCTACGGTCATCTCTTTCTCCTTGTAACCCATGGGGAGCTCCAGGAGAGGCTGGCTCTGCTGCTTGTGTAGCAGGGCTTTCTGAAAACACACAACACAAAACACTCAGGGATATATGTTTATGGCTACTTCAGTGTTCCCCCTATATGCAAGCAGCAGTGTCGCTGCAAAAATATGGCCACCGCTGGCGTTTTTTTTTTTTTGAGAGAGAGAGAGCTCCGACTTATATCTTTATAAACGTTTATAAATGTTTATTCTTTGATTTTTGGGTTGCTGGAAAAAATTTAATAAATAATTCCTGACAATGACTGATATACTGTGTTTGACATCAGGACATCTCTGACTACATACATGCTGAAAATCAAACATTTTAATGTATTCATTTTGATATTTTCCAAAGTAAAAGTCCCTAGAAGTGTATGACTCAACTTTTTCTCATGGTCTAGTGTTAAAAAAGTTCACAAAAATTGCAATAAATTGTAATATCGAACCACAATACTTGTAGAATCGCAATACATATCGAATCAGCACTCAAGTATTGTGATATTATTGAATCGGGAGATAGGTGTATCGTCCCAGCCCTATATAACACCATCCTATACAAGGGGAAACACTGTACTTTAAGCATTTTGTTATCAATAGGGGACTGAAGTGCACATCTTTCCTGCTTCTGCTCTTCCTCACCTGTCTGGCCGTGAGCAGAGACTCGTCAACCTCCTTCTTCAGCTCTCCGTTGTCGTCGAGCTCCCCTTTCTCCAGAGCGTCCAGCCACCTCTCCTCCTCGTCCACGGGCACGCCCAGCATGGAGTCAGAGTCTATGTCTGGCATAGGGGACGTGGCCAGGTTACTGTCTTCATCTGATACAGAACAAACAAGATAAACATGTTGTATTTATTGTCTCACCAAGGCCAGAAAAATTGTCTTGATCATATTATTGTTTTTTCTTGCATTCACTGTGCTCCTGACGAAGTTATTGATTTGAATAAAGAAATTGTAAAAATCACAAACATGTAAGCGTGTATTTATTAGCATTCAGTGGATGTTGACTAAAAACCCATTAAGTAAATTTGTACAACTATTAAAGCCATCCATAATAGAGGTATCATAGACAGACCGTTCTGTTTTTTCAAATGGAAACACCAACTCAGCTGTTGCAAAAAGCAGTGATGTAGGTCACCAAATTAAGCTAGTCAATTAGGTTATGAATAATGTGAATGTTAGCACTAGCTGACTAGCTTATTGGAAACATATACACATGTGAAATACTTTATAAATAAGACCAAATAAATGCATTTAGGCGGAGTTAACAGGCTCTGTCTTCAGTAAAACAAACAGAATTTATGCTAGCCTTACATATCAACATGTACAGTGAGCTCTATCACAATATTATGATACATAAACCACAGATGATCTACTCTAATAACAGGATATAACTTTTCATCAAGCTCTAGTATATCATATCTTAGTATTAAGTACTTGTAACTTACCCAGCCAGGCCCGATACTGCTCCAAAGGCACAGAGGGCTCATCGTCGTCGTCCTCATCATCTTCGTCGTCATCATCGTCATCGTCATCATCGACATTATTAATAATCATCAAAGGAGAGGGAGGACAAGCCACACCGGGATGCACGGTGAAGGTGGGAACGCTGTGACAGACAGGAAACAGAAACTCTCTTAGTGATTGGATTTAGGTGAAACTGAGCTCTGACAACGATGGTTCACTAACAGACCGACCACCTTCGACGTCCCGCCTCACCTCTTGGTCCCCAGCGTCTGTCCTCCCAGTTTGATCTTGAGTCGGAGCTGCGGAGGAGGAGGCCGAGGGATCACGACAGGCTCGGGCTCCGGGCATTCGGCGAAGCTGTGGTGCTTCCTCTTGTGCTTCTTGTGTTTTTTGTGTTTCCGCTTGTGAACGCTGTGCAGGCTGGATCCGCCTTCACCTGTAGAGGACGAGAGGACGGCAACAAATAAACACAAGAAACATGTAAAAACTATTAAATCATGCTTGATTTTAGACCCAAATGGCCATTGCCGACAGATGCACCTACTGTATGTCGAGCAAGAAGATTTATATGAAGCAATAAAATCAGTACAATAACATTTTTACTTCAGATCTGGCATTTTTGTAATCTTGAATAGTAGCTTTTAAGCAGCATTGGACAGTGTGTATGATTTAGAAGCATCTAGTGGTGTTGCTGCAGATTGCAACCAACTGAGTGCCCCTGCGCTCACTCTTCCCTTTCCAAGACTGCGGTAACCTGCGCCGCCTAGGGAAAAACCGTGGAAACGCCGTTCGCCTCGCTCAGAGGCCATCATTACCATAATAACACTACTTTAGGAGCAACGGAAGTCAGACGGTGGCTGGTGTTACCACGGTTTTGCACTCTGCGGCTCACGTTACCACAGTTTCACAAGCGTGTTGGAGAACAACAGTGGCCTTCAGTTAAAAACGTGAAAGGCTCTCTCTAGAGCCAGTGTTAGATTTGTGGTGGAGCAACATGGTGGACTCCGTGAAGAGGAGCCGCTCCCTACGTAGATATGATAATGAAAACATAGTTATGAATATTGTTTTCCATTTCTGCCAATAGATCCCCCGAAATAAAGGAGGACGGTCTGCAGGACAGATAATAATGCACACAGTGCACTTTCATAGACTAAGCTATTGGAGTTACCCTGCACTATACTCATTTTTAACAGTCTCTTCTGCACATCTGGTATATTTTGTTGTACGTTGTACTTTGTACTACTAACTTTTTTACTGCCTTTTTACTAACATATTTTGCACTATGGAACTGTGATGCTGGAAACTTGAATTTCCCTCAGGATTAATAAAGTTACTATCTATCGATCTTTCTTTTTTTCCCTTGTTTTTTCATTGTTTGATGTTTCTTCTTGTGTGTGAAGCACTTTGTAACGGTGTGTTTTAAAATGTGCTACATAAATAAATTTTTACTTACTTACTATCTATTGCATTATACAGGGAGGTGTTTGTTGTGTCTGATAACTACGGGGTGGACAAAATATTAGAAACACCCCTTTGTATATATGCAATACAATTAAACAGCAGGTTGAATCAACACCTCTAAACCAGTTTCAACATAAATTTCATGAAGGTTGATTATGATTATCAAAAATTATGAATTAAATGCCAATAATCTCATATATACTCACCGAGAAACCTGGGGTGAATCATGTCTTTCCTTTTCCCCATTGAAACGACCACAGGGATGTTAAACACCAAAGGACAGGACAGCACAGTGTGCAGCTCTACATGGCAGCAGACATCTCACAGGTATTATTACCTGGGCTGTTCTCTGCAGAGGAAACAAACACACCTGAGATTTAATGCTACACTCATGAAGAAGGTAACAGTTATGTTGATTTAAGAGCATGTAAATGTTGTCTATTTAGTGTGTTAGCTAAGCCATGACCGCATATGTATTTTTCTATTTCTTTAGTATATTATAAAAAGGTCAATTTGAATGAGGTTAGCTTTAACTTGAATTGTTATTGAACGTTAGCCGTGATAGCACTCACATGTTTTAGCCTTCTAGCATCAATTCAACGCCTGAATAAAACTCACATCGCATAAAAAAACATTAGAGTTACTAGTTTAAAAGAAAGGGACTGAGTACAAACTGCAAACTTTAGGTAATTTTGACTGTAACTGATTTAAAATTAACCTAACACCGTTTGTCATGCGTTGCTAGCACGGATGTGGTTGGTAGGTTAAAGCTAACAACACGGAAGTTCACCCTCGACATCATTTCCGGTTAATTGCATCCCCTTGGAAACAGTTGACTAAAAAAATCAAAGACATTTTTTTTTATTGTGAATGAATTAAACTAGTTATGTGACACTGACTTAAACAAAAAAAATTTAAGTGAAGTAGCTAGCTATAACGGTGTTTTTTGTGTCACATATTGGGTAATGTAGTTTTTAGTAGACTAAGCTAACAACACGGAAGTTCACCCTGTCGTCATTTCCGGTTAATTGTATTCCCCTTGGTAGCGGTTAACTGCCCCCTAGAGGAGAACAATACAACAAAATAACCGACGACGGACTCACATAACCTCAGCTTCACAGCGGTAAAATTACAGACGTTTGTTTTTTTTTTATTGTGAATGAGTTAAACTAGTTATGTGACACTGACTTAAACAAAAAACATTGAAGTGAAGTATTTGAATCGGTGTTTTTGTTTTACATACTGGGTAATGGAGTTCACGTAACGGACAGCGCAGATGACCACTGTAGAGCTCGGTTGTATTTTATAAATACATTAACCAGAAGCCCCCGCGGCGATCAAGCTGAGATACGCAAGGTCAGTTACTCAGCGACGTGGTCGAGTTAAACGCGTAAAACGTTATATTAAATGTATTATTCATACATATGTCTTCCACCTGCTCATTGTAGAGTCCCAAAGAGTGCATGACGCTACTCGTATCTCTTGTTAGCTCACTTTAACACAGTTTAAGTGTTTATTTTATATGTATATCTAACGTTACAGTGCTGCTGATGGTCGTTTGGTAACAGAGCCATTCAATGTGCCTACAAGAAAGTGGGAATTATTTTATATTAAGTTGTTTTGGTCACAAAAGGAAGTTACAGCGTTACAACACGGAGATCAGGTGCCTTGCTCACTTGTTTTCATGCATTCAGCAACAGGTGGAAGCTGAATAAATTAAGTATTCTTCAGTATGTGATGGTGATGGTAAATATTTCTGATTTTCATAATTTTTGCAGGAATCATGAACTACACACGGTTTCTGACAGCTGTCAGTGCAGCTAGAAAGCCTTCCCCTATCAGGATGCTGAGTGAGTATTTATATATATCGTATACACCTGTTTTTATTTATATATATATATAAAAAAAAAAAAACATACACAGAAAAGTGACAACTTTTAGTTTTGCATGGACCTGCTAAAGTGGCCCCAGGAAAAAAAAAAAATAGCAGCTGGGTCCCATTCCTCCCTGTCTTAGAGCAACTTTTCCACATTCCAGTACTAAATATCCCCTATAGTTTCAGCCCCTCAGGTGAGATAATTATCTGTTTTTCTTTCTCTTATATGATAGTAACACCTCTCTAGGGAGGTGGGGGACAAAGCAGGACGGTCTACAGGACAGATAATAATGCACTATAATCATTTTTAACAGTCTCTTCTGCACTATATTCACTTTTTTAATAGTCGTGTATCACAGCTATTACCCTGCACTATATTCAGTTTTAACAGTTTTCTTCATCTCCTTATATTTTTATATCTGGTATATTTTTTTGTACTTTGTACTTCGCACTATTAACTTTTTTACTGCCTTTTTACTAACATGTTTTGCACTATGGAACTGTGATGCTGGAAACTTGAATTTCCCTCGGGATCAATAAAGTTACTATCTATCTATCTAAACTGAATATCTTTGAGTTTTGCACTGTTGATGGATAAAATGTGCAATTTGAAGACCACCTAGGACAGGGGTCATAAAAGAGCCATTTTAGGCAAAAAAAAAAAAAGAAAATCTGTCTGGAGCCGCAAAACATGTGATCATTGTGATGAAGGTAACACAGTTTATAGTCTAAGTATATAGTACATAAGTCTAATGCAGTGAGGGCCCAAGTGCAAATGTGCGATTTTGGATATCATAATATGGCGTAAGTGTTATCTTTTCCTGGTTTTAAAGGCTGTATTACAGTAAAGTGATGTAACTTTCTTAACTTACCACACTGTTCTAGCTGTTCTATTATTTGCCTTTACCCACTGAGTCATTAAATGCACATTACTGATGATTATCAAACATATCATTGTGTAAATATTTTGTGAAAGCACCAATAGTCAACCCTACAAAATCGTCGCAATATTGATATCGAGATATTTGGTCGAAAATATTGTGATATTTGATTTTCTCCATACTGCCCGGCCCTACTTGTTGTAACCACAATATCAGCTGAAATAATGAATGTCTTAAAACCAGATTTTGAGACAAAAACTGGGCCAAATTTTATAGAAAAGGGTTAAAAGGTTTTTTAGACACTTATATGTAGCCAACTTGGTATATTTAATCACTGTCCCCATCATCGTCACTTCTATTGACCTTTCTATCCATCTCATCTATTTCTCCATCCGTATGAAGCCGAGCTGCAGCAGCGGTCACCTCCGTCCCTGATCTCTTTGGCTGCCGGAGCGCCCAACCCCAACACCTTCCCCTTCCAGTCGGCGTCCATCAAGGTGAAGAACGGACAGACGATCACATTCGATGAGACGACGATGAAGAGGGCTCTGCAGTACTCTGGCTCTAATGGGTGAGAGATCGAGACAGGAAACCGAGACATTACTTTAAATTTTAGGGCTGTCAAAGTTGACGTGATAATAATGCACAAATTAACACAAATTAGTTTTAAGGCTATTAATTTATTTAACGCATTAACACAATCGATCTTTCGGAGCTCGTAGCTAAATTTTAATGCTGGAGTGAAGATACTGATATCATATTAAACTAAAAAACCTAAGGAATCCATTGGTACCAAACATGTGATACTGGCTTGTTGTGTGGGAGACTAAATAATGCCACGAAGTTATGCTACATTTTTGTCGAGGAAAAACGGGCATGGCCATTTTCAAAGGGGTCCCTTGATCTCTGACCTCAAGATATGTGAATATATTGTTGATATTTTACATTTTTGTAGGTGAAAGCCATCATTTGTCTGTCTAAATTACTTGTTGTATTCCAAACAAGACATTTTTCTCAGAAAACCTACCCAGCAACATAAATATATAAAAAAATACCACAGATTATTACAGTGCAGTAGGTCTAATTTCCATTCTTACGTAGAATACCGGAGCTGCTGACGTGGATGAAGAAACTACAGAAGGACCTGCACAACCCGCCGACCCACACGGACATGTGTGTTACCACGGGGAGCCAGGAGGGGCTCTGTAAGGTACTGACACCACCAGCTGCAACGCTATATGTGTAGCCAGCTGTTAGAGGGTCAGCAAAGGATCACATAAATCACATAAAGACGTTGGCGTCATTAATGTTCTGTTTTGGGACCAGGAGAACCCAAAAAAAAACACACTTAACAATGTTTTATCAGCTAAATACTTCATGATTTTTACTAATTTTATGAGAATTGCTTATAAACATTGTTTTGAAGTGTTCAGAAATTTTGCGTTTCAGGTGTTTGAGATGCTGGTCAACCCCGGAGACAACGTTCTGCTGGATGCACCCACGTATTCAGGCACACTGTCAGCGGTGAGTGCATTTTCTTGACACACATACTGTACAGTAACTCAAGCTTCTGTGACCTTCTAACCTTCGTTATTCCTCTGTAGCTCCTGCCGCTCGGTTGCAACATAATCAACGTCCCCAGCGATCAGTACGGCATGATACCTGCAGCCCTGAAGGAGGTTTTGTCCCGGTGGGACCCCTCGGATGTCCACAAGCCCGGCAGCACCACCCCCAAGGTCCTCTACACCATCCCCAATGGAGGAAACCCCACCGGTGCCTCCATGACGAGTCAGAGGAAGCAGGAAGTGTACGAGGTTTGTCGTCCCCTGCAAAGCCACAAAACAAACAGTCTTAAATATGACTGCGTGCACACACAGCTGATTTCCCTGCAGATTCACTCCGTTGTTTTCTATTAACGTCTTGCTGTGTTTTTAATAGTTGGCCAGGCTGTACGACATGCTCATCATTGAGGACGACCCGTACTACTTCCTGCAGTTTGAAAAGGTACAAAACAGTTCCCTCATCTTGTCTGTTTGTCAAACAATAACTTTTCTGTCCTTTAAAAAGGTGAAATAGTTAATTTGTTGTTACTTTATGGTTTGATCTTTGACTTTGGATAAACTGATTCATGTTATGTCTCATTTATTTGGCAGCCGTGGGCTCCCACGTTTCTCTCCATGGACGTTGACGGGAGGATCATCAGGACAGACTCCTTCTCCAAGATCCTGTCTTCAGGGTGAGCGTCTGAATCTGAATGTGTTTAAACCGAGTGCATGTGAAGCTCTGCTGTTTCCATTTAAGAGATTTATGTTCCCTCAACAAGTCAAGACCTGATGTAAACTGTGTGTTTTCTTCCAATTATTTTCTTCAATTTGCTTGTGTAATTCCACACTGCTCACATCTGATAGTTTGAAAACATCCTTTGGGGCTTAAACACACTGTGTGCCAAAAGTATGTGGACACCCGTGTCCATTGACTTTGGTATACTTGTGGTCAGGGACTGTTTTCATGGTTATACACATTAGTTCCAATTAAGGGGAATCTTAATACTGCATCTTAAATATATATATATGATATTTTAGACAATAGTGTGATTCAAACTTTGTGTATGTATGTTTTTTAACATATTATAGACATGTCCTTTCACCTTCACATTTTCCCAGATCCAAGTCATAAAAATCAGATGCTTGACGTAATCATTAACAGCTTTGAGGCTGAGATATTTATACCCGCACAGATTAGAACAACGTGTGCTGGCTGTCAATGGTGACCTGCCACATTTTTTTAAAGGACCAGCAATTAGGTGGATCTATTGGAAGAAAAGGAATATAATATTAATAAGTATGTTTTCTTTAGTGTATAATCACCTGAAAATAAGAATCTCTCTCTCTTGCTTCACCACTCACTTCTCATGTACACACACACTCTACAACAAATGGCTCTGGGGAGGGCCATTCGTGTTTTCGCGTTGGCCCGCCGGTGCTCTCCTACACGTTGGAGAACACATATCAGAATTAGAATCTGCATTTGTTCATTGAATCCTTACTTTCCTCTGTTTATTTCATTTTAAAATGAATAATGCTTTTCTAAGATAGACAAAGCAAAAGTGATTATATATTCAAGGACATATCTTGCAGAACTGCATCAGCATGTTTATGTCTTTGACTACTTGTCTGTTTGTGTGTTTCAGGCTGAGGATAGGTTTTGTAACCGGTCCCAAACCGCTGGTCGACAGGGTGGTGCTGCACATCCAGGCCTCCACGATGCACACAAGTACCTTCACACAGGTGAGAGAAACTTTAATGTTATACCGCCAGGCCCTGTTCTTTCAACATTTTTCATTACTGGTTTAGCTGAAAGCGGACTCCTGCTTTCGGCTGTGTGGAGTAACTTTGTCATCTGCTCTCGATCACAGAATACTCAGATACTTAGCATTGGTCGGCTGCAATCTATAATGCTTTCTGTGTGAAAACCTCCATCAGCTTGTCATCAAAAAACACAATATTATAGTACTTGACCATGCAGCAGTAAGCACACATCAGGGAGGTTCAGTTAAGCATTCTTTCCACACACGGAGTGACACCACAGACTTCCCACCCCTCAGGCACGCCACGTTTGCACGAACTCACAAGCAAGAAGGCTTGCGCTGTAATGCTGCAGCCGAAGCCAAACAAGACGTTGTGGCACGTCTGGATCAGCAGCAGCTGCAGAGGAGGTTTTAATAGACGGGAAGAAGAGGGAGATTAATTAGGATCTGATTCAGTCCTCGCCGCTCTTTTTCCATCTAATCTGGACTAAAACGTTGACAGTAAAGATTTAAAACTGGGAACATGAACAGGACAAAACAACCATTTAAAGGCTCTGTTGTGTCAGGCTCCAGCTGCACTGTTGTACTGATATAAATACAGATCTGAAGGTGGATTATCTGCTGCAGGGTCGTTTTACACTGAAATTATTTGGTCTTTTTTTTTTTAATCTGTGCCCGTCATCACATTATATAACCTGCTTCCTTTCAGCTCATGGTGTCTCAGTTGTTGCACAGCTGGGGCCAAGAGGGTTTCCTCCAACACATAGACGGGTACATCACATTCCACAATGCACCTGCACAGCCATTTCTGATCTGCCTGTCTGGTCTGACTGGTTAAGAACAATTAGATCTACAGTACCATTTAAGTGAGTCAGACATTCTTGCATGACAGTTTTCTCTCCTCTTGCAGGGTAATTGAGTTTTACAGGAAACAACGTGATGCCATGATCAGCTCCGCAGACAAGTGGCTCAAAGGTTTGTGAAAAACAGAGCATTACCCATGCATTTTATAGCCTTTTGAGTTAATATAACGTGAATTTGCATTTAGGTAAAACACTTAAAGAGGGCCAATTATGCTTTTGTGCTTTCCCCCCCTTTCCTTTAGTGTGTTATATAGTTTTTTGTGCATGTAAAAGGTCTGCAAAGTTACAAAGCCCAAAGTCTATTTTTATTTGTTTACAAGTAAACTCAACAGGGTACCCTTTAATATTCTTTTACTATTTGTTTGCAAGTAAACTCAACAGGGTACCCTTTAATATTCTTTTACTGAAAAAAAAATAGACGAGTCCTCTCTGTCCAATCAGCAATATAAAAAATGTCCGGCTGTTGTCTTTACGGTTGCAAAACAAAGTAGATTTTCTGTAAATGGCGAGATAAAGTAAGAGAAAAAGAAGGAGGAGGAGCTGTCCACACTACTCCCTGTTGGGGGAAAAAATAATTTCTAGTGAAAAGTGAAGTTGTCCGAGTCACCGCCTAGTGGCCATTTGGGGAACTACATGTTGAGGCACTTCCACAACAACCACTACATTTGTGAAAGTGTAAACTACTTTACTAGACTGTGTGTAGTCCAATCAATACGAATTTTCAGAGCCGTACTGACAAAAAAGACCACAGAAGGGAAATTCTGGTATGAGTCATATGCACACACCCACACTTTTCTTTTTTTTCCTAATGTGTTTGTATGTAGATGTGGCAGAGTGGCACTCCCCGTCTGCAGGCATGTTCCTGTGGATCAAACTAAAGGGCATCCCCGATACACAACAGCTCATTATGGAGAAAGCCTTGGAGAAAGAGGTAACTTGTTCCTGTGGTATTTCACTTCAAACCCTCACATATGAATCTATTTTTTTGTGGCTTATTATGCAAACAAAACCAATTAACTCTGTCCAACAAAGGTCAACACATACCTACTGTACTCTAATATGCTAATAGCAGGTACCCAGAATGCATTTCGGTGCTTTATTGTTGTCTGCTTGTGAGCCAATGTTGTGCACCAGGGGCAAGGCAGGTTTATTGTCTGAACAGAGTGTAGGATGGTGCATGCAAAGCAGCCTTTGTGAGCATTGTGAGTGGGTTTAGCAACTGAGTGTTTTCCCTCCCACACACACACACACACACACACACACACACACATACACACACACTTTCTAAATCCCTGCTAGCGGACAGCTGATTAGCGGTGTATAAACAAGAGGACGTGCAATCAGGCTTTTCCAGCACAGTAGGCTTCCAGGATATTTAAAACATCCACACAGCAGATAGTAAAGACTCCCCAGTCTTCTCCACTAACAGAGGAGAAACGAACGACACTTCAGATTTGAAGAGAACCCCTGTGAGTGTTTTATCTTTCCCATGATTCAAAGCTGTAATAACTGCCCTCAGGCCCCCTCTCAGGGGATTGTAATGCGTGGTCAGGGAATTTTAAGTAGCAATATTTTGGAAAGATATTAAAGGAATAGTTTGACATTGCCGAGGGTTAGATTGAGATTGATATTCGTATACTCGTATTTGTCGGTTAAATATGAAGCTACAGCCAGCAGCCTTGGATGTGTAAAGAGAACTGTATACAGCGGGCTCCCGTTCATTCCTATGAAAGTTGCTCAGGGGTGCATGAAGCAAAAAAAAGCTTGACTTCCGAGTACAAAATTACCCGGATCTTTCGCCAATCTTTTGCATTTATAGATTGCTGCAGGAATGTGTCCTAAAACACAGAAATGAGTTAACGTTTTAGCACTTCTGGTTCCCTCATCTGGAAGTCAATGGGTTTTTTTGAATGGGTTTTTGGTTAGATGCCTGAAATAAGGTCTCTGGATAACACAAGCTCAAGATATTTTATCGTTTTGTTCTACAATATAAAATACATCAATAAATACCACACACACACGGCTGCTAACAAGCGGCTAAATGAGACTACTAAACGTCATCACACCAACAGCCTTGTTGTGTATCTAAAGCTCACTAATTAACACGTTATATCTAATTTGTTTAAATCAAAGTGTAAAAACAATTTGTGGTTTAAGTGTGGGATTATTTTTGACCAGTTTATCATGTTGTTTTTATTGTATACTGCCCTGAAAATTACATTTCATGGACCTGTCAGGCTTTACAATTAGTTCAAGACACAAACAACTGGTGATTAAAAAAAAAAAACAAAAACAGCAAAGTTTTGTTCACACAAAGAGGATTAATCGATGTTTCATTCTCTCACCTCGGGTGCATGAAAAGATCCGCTGTGTAAAAACTGGACAAAAGTAATGAAAACAATAAAGTAACACGAGTCATGTGTGTTTGTGCTAAAAGGTACTGATGGTTCCCGGAGGCGCCTTCATGATCAACAACAGTGACCCCTGTCCTTACGTCAGAGCAGCCTTTTCTCAAACCACACCAGAGCAGATTGATGAGGTACACACACACACACGCGCACACACACACACACGCACACACAATTATGACTCTAATCTCTCACTATTATTTCAACAGGCCTTCAGAAGACTCTCTTCTCTCATCAAAGATGCTTTGTGATCAGAGATCCATTTTTCCCTAAAAAATGCTGTATTTGTTTTAACTTCATTTTTTTTTATGTTAAAATATATTACATTTGAATAATGTTGTGCAACCTCTGACTATATCTATGCCATAGTCAATAGAACACGTACTGTAATTGGTGCTGATCACTGAAAGCCTACTGTAGCAATGGCTGAGATTTACAAACGAAAACAAATACAGTTGTTAAGGTCATAATTTGTTGCTCCATTCATTGCACTACACATTGAAGATGTCTTTATGTTTTCCATGTGCCAAAAAATAATAATAAAATATTATTAAATTATCATTTTGTCTTTTGAGTCTGTATGTTTGTGACTGCTGCTCCACTAAAACCTCAAGACTTTAAATACAGTTTTAGTAATAGAGAGATTTATCTTACATTAAACTAGAGCTTTTACCCTGTAGTCACACCACTTACATTTCTGTTATTAAGTATCATGTTTTTTCTTTTATCTTTTTCTCTCATTATTGCACAAGTTTAGCGATGCAAAGCTATCAAGTGTTGCTTTATTGCAATCTAGCAAGGCTCAATAATAGGCATCTTTTCAAAAAGGTGGTACAAAAGGATGATTGACGATCCTCCTAATCATCAAATTATTTTCAGTTGTTAAGACGTGAAAGTGAAAACTGTTGATTTAATTTTAGGTAAAAAGTTTTGGTGCTATTTTATTTTGCTTCTAGGAGATGCACTGTGAATAAGCACTAGTCTTATTTTGATGCAACGATTTGCACATTAGCAGGAATGTAGCACATCATGGAAGTGAAAGCAGTGCTTTGTTTATTTAAATGTGAAAGTGCAATAAAAAATATTTAATCCCTAAAATCAATGAATAATTGTGATAAATAATCGTGATCTCAATATTTAAATTAGAATAATTGTGATTATCATTTTGGCCATATGTTGCAGCCCTAGACTAGACTAGCCACAAGTCGTTTCACAATAAAGTTGCAAGCCGTTTCCTCTTCTTTGTGCACATTTGAAGTAGGTGAAATTGTGCCAGACTCTACTTCTGTTTTTGCCTTTTCTTAAAGAAAGTGTATAACAAGTGGCCTTATCTGGAACTGTAACCTTTTTTTAATATAAATTAAACACCACATATTGAAGAACCAACTAACACCAACATTCAGAAACTATGCCGCCGGTTTCTAAACACAATCGGGTTTCAAAAAATGATTTTGGCTGTTTATTATTGTTCACAGGAGATTAAAGAAACATATTGGTGTTTGTATGAAGTTGTTTTTTTGTAGCCTATAAGTACAACATTTACTTTAAACTTCTGATTGAAGTAAACATTCAGCTGGTGCAGCAGGCTGCTGGAGTTTGACCCTCTGTGTTTCCTGATGACCTGAAGAAAGACCCGCATGTTTTTAGCGATCATGTAACAGTACCTGCTGACAACAACAGGGTCTCTGTGTTGGTGGAAACTGTGTTGGTGGAAACTGTTTTCTTTTCCTTTGTACAGACTTTCACCATGCTGTGTGTTAATATGTAGCTCTTTGTGAGCAGCAGTGTGACCGAGCTCTCTGAGGTGTTTTTGTAAAGCTGAAACTTTCACCGGGGTCAGAGGGTCGGCTTAATAATCAGACTTTTGCTACACTTATTTACTGTGAAGAAAGATATTAAAATGATCTTGTAAAGACTGCAATATCATTATGTGAATGTACTCCATTAAAACTGTGTCCTGACTACTGCATTTGAAATTTAACTTTAGTAAAAGTAATATATTAGCAGTAAAATGTAACATGAAAAGCATTTATGCTTAAAGGTACAGTTTGTGGGATTTGGCGACATCTAGTGGTGTGGTTGCGGATTGCAACCAACTGAACACCCCGCTGCTCCCTCCTCCCTCTACAAGACTGTGGTAAAGTGAGCCGCGGAGTGCAAAACTGTGGTAACGTCGTTCGCCTCGCTCAGAGACCATCTGCTTTAGGAGCAATAGAAGTCAGACAGCGGCTGGCGGTAGCACGGTTTTGTACTGTTATCGCAGTTTTGCAAGCGTGTCGGAAAGCTACGGTTGCCTTCAGGTAACATAAAAACGTGAAAGGCTCTCTCTAGAGCCAGTGTTTGGTTTGTCCGTTCTGGGCTACTGTAGAAACATGGCGGAGCAACATGACCGACTCCATGAAGAGGACCCGCTCTAGATATAAACGGCTCATTCTAAACTAATGAAAACATGATTCTTAGTATCAGCTGATTATACACTAATGAAAACATAGTTATGAATACTATATTGGGCAGCTTCACTTATCGTACTTATCGTATATTTGCATGTTAAACTGTAATGCTGTTAGACGCTGGAGTAAAAGTACCAAATGTCCCTTTAATTTGATTAAATTTAGTGCAGAAAAAGAATAATATATAAAAAAAAATGTAAACATTAAAGTATCTGCCCCTTTAAACTGTATACAGTTAATGCAAATGATCTAATGTATGATGAACGTACACATTCCTTCCATATTTCTATACATAGATGGAGCATTATTGACTTAGTTATTGACTGTTTGCTGAGGCCTTGTAACAGAGTGTCGATTTCAGACTTTAACTGGGGCTTCAAGGTCAGTCAGTTATCAACTCTGGCACACAAACAAACATAACCCTGACATGGTTTTTATTTAGAGCTGCTTTTGTTCTGCCTTTATTCTTTCCAGGAATGGTTTTGTTTCAATGGGAAGTTCAGTGTTGTTTCCTCCTGCTTTTTATGCCCCTGATCCTATTTTTGTTTTATCCGCTATCCACAACAACACTACAATCAGCCTCGGGCGTGTTTTCATAGTCCAACCTTTTAGCTTTAATTGATCATTAATGCAGAAGGAAATGGGTTTTCACCATTTACCTGTCATTGTATGCCATGTTTTAAAGCAAACATGCACATAAAGGTCTACTACCTGCACAAAAAAATTAAATGTACTTGCACTTTACCTTTATGTGAGGGAGGATTTCAAGCCCATCACTCATTGTAGTGGTCGATGGCAAACTGGGAAGCTGCCCAGACCCTGCTGCTGTCTCCTCGAGGGTGCTTCAAGGCCATGCTGCACAAACATGCAACAGGAATACAGATGGGTGACAAATGAATGGATAACACAACATGAAGTGCCACAGTAAGCCTCAAACTTTGGCATAGCTGTTTGATATATACATATTACGACTTTTTTTTCGTAAAGTTACGACTTTATTCTCTTAATATTACGACTTAATTCTCGTTATATTCCGACTGTTTTTCTCCTAAATTTATGACTTTATTATCGTAATATTACGACTTTATTTCTCGGAAAGTTACGACTTTATTCTCATAATATTACAACTTTTTTCTTGTAAAGTTATGACTTTACTCTTGTAATATTATGACTTTTTTTCTCGTAAAGTTATGACTTTATTCTCGTAATATTACAACTTTTTTCTCCTAAATTTATGACTTTATTCTCATAATATTACGACTTTTTCTTTTAAAATTTCAACTTTACTCTCGTAATATTACAACTTTTTTTCCCTAAATTTATGACTTTATTCTCATAATGTTACGACTTTATTCTCCTAATGTTACAACTTTTTTCTTGTAATATTACGACTTTTTTCTTGTAAAATTTAGACTTTATTCTCGTAATATTACGACTTTTTTTCCCTAAATGTATGACTTTATTCTCGTAATATTACGACTTTATTCTCGTAATGTTACGACTTTTTTCTCATAATATTACGTCTTTTTTCTTGTAAAGTTACGACTTTATTCTCGTAATATTACGACATTTTTTTCTCGTAAAGTTATGACTTTATTCTCGTAATATTATGACTTATTTTCTTGTAAAGTTACGACTTTATTCTCGCAATATTATGACTTTTTTCCCTAAATATATGACTTTATTCTCATAATATTATGACTTTTTTCTTGTAAAGTTACGACTTTATTCTCGTAATATTACAAGTTTTTTTTCTTGTAAAGTTATGACTTTATTTTCTTAATATTACGACTTATTTTCTTGTAAAGTTACGACTTTATTCTCGTAATATTACGAATTTTTTCTTGTAATGTTACGACTTTTTTCTCGTAATATTACGTCTTTTTTCTTGTAAAGTTACGACTTTATTCTCGTAATATTACGACATTTTTTTCTCGTAAAGTTATGACTTTATTCTCGTAATATTATGACTTATTTTCTTGTAAAGTTACGACTTTATTCTCGCAATATTATGACTTTTTTCCCTAAATATATGACTTTATTCTCGTAATATTATGACTTTTTTCTTGTAAAGTTACGACTTTATTCTCGTAATATTACGAATTTTTTTTCTTGTAAAGTTATGACTTTATTTTCTTAATATTACGACTTATTTTCTTGTAAAGTTACGACTTTATTCTCGTAATATTACGATTTTTTTCTCTGAAAGTTATGGCTTTATTCTCATAATATTACAACTTTTTTCTCGTAAAGTTACGACTTTATTCTCGTAAAGTTATGACTTTATTCTCGGAATATTACGACTTTTTTTCCCTAAATTTATGACTTTATTCTCGTAATATTACAACTTTATTCTCTTAATGTTACAACTTTTTTCTCGTAATATTACGACTTTTTTCTCGTAAAATTTCGACTTTATTCTCATAATATTACAACTTTTTTTCCCTAAATGTATGACTTTATTCTCGTAATATTACAACTTTATTCTCGTAATGTTACGACTTTTTTCTCGTAATATTACGTCTTTTTTCTTGTAAAGTTACGACTTTATTCTCGTAATATTACAAAAATTTTTTCTTATAAAGTTATGACTTTATTCTCGTAATATTACGACTTATTTTCTTGTAAAGTTACGACTTTATTCTCGCAATATTATGACTTTTTTCCCTAAATATATGACTTTACTCTCGTAATATTATGACATTTTTCTTGTAAAGTTATGACTTTATTTTCTTAATATTACGACTTATTTTCTTGTAAAGTTCCGACTTTATTCTCGTAATATTACAAATTTTTTCTCTGAAAGTTATGGCTTTATTCTCATAATATTACAACTTTTTTCTCGTAAAGTTACGACTTTATTCTCGTAATAAAATCTCAGAATTTTCTTTCCCCTCAATGTGGCCCTAATACTCTGTCGTAATTTATTATATGTTAACTGACAGCAAATTAAACGTATTTCCTCTTGAAATCAGATGCCCTCAGCGTCCCCCTTAGTGTTTAAATGAATATTAATACAGTGACAACT
Source organism: Sebastiscus albofasciatus (assembly GCA_916701655.1). Taxonomy (NCBI): domain Eukaryota; kingdom Metazoa; phylum Chordata; class Actinopteri; order Perciformes; family Sebastidae; genus Sebastiscus; species Sebastiscus albofasciatus. The sequence continues at coordinate 48,283 of CAKAOI010048262.1, forward strand.
ATTTTAGAATAGTTTTACTAAATCATTGTTTTATTAATAAGACATTTATTCACCTTATAGTCCCAGCTGCTCTGGTAATAACAACCCAAGTAACCGGGCTGTTGCCACCTTGTGTCTCCTGTAGCACAGCGCCAGTGCTGCTGCTGCTGCTGGTTACAAAGCGGAGGACAACTAGCGGTAGGTAGGAGGGAGGATGGAGATGCGGAGGACAAACTAACGACAGAATCGACAGTCGACTCTGGTGTCTCCCACTAATAATGGACAGCGACAGACCATGATGTGAGTATGAAAAAAATGTCATTTAACAACCGGGAAATGTGACATTTAATCGGTTTTTAGTCGACGTTTAAGCTGCTAGTAGCGTCGACGCTGAGTTAACCGTCGGTTGGACCGTTGGTTAGCCGTTTGTTGGATCGTTGGTTAGCTGTTGGTGGGCCGTTAGTTGGACCGTTGGTTAGCCGTTAGTTGGACCGTCGGTTGGGCCGTTGGGCTTCGCGTCGAGGAGGTTAACGTTACTGCATTTCTCAGTATAAATTCATCGCTTTATCTCCGTCCTCCGACGATTAAGACTGATTTTATGCGATATTATTGATCGTTAACTGTAGCTACATGTTAAAATAATGTTAATAAATGTAAACGAGCTACCTCCTTGCTCGCAGTTTTCAGTTTCTGGAAGGGTCCCGTGATTACAAAAAACACCGCCGTCCAGCACATAGCCGAGTCCCACGCCCTTGTTCTTGTTCTTGCGATGTCTAGCGGGTTTAACGGCCCGTCTGAGGGCAACGAAAACCTTAAAAACCACTCTCACATACCGACTAATGTATACTATAAACTATTATTATCATTATATGAGTTATTAATTGACACACATCAAGTAAAGCTAACGATGGGGGGCTGTGCTGTATATGTGCAACGGAAACAACTAGAAGTAGACGGAGCCCACACACAGCCCCGTTATTATGGTGTAGTGAGGCTTTGTTTTCATACTAATCCACCCAGTAGGTGAAAACACAGGAGAAAACTACACATCTAGCGTTATTAATGATCTATTGTAGCATTATTACAAGTTATTAATACCTATCTGTTATTATTATTTTCATATGTAACTGTGAACACGTATTATTAGCTAGATTTGACTTAATGAAACCCCTAAATTATGATTTCTTTGTAATATTTAAAGAAAATAGGCATCAAACATTTCAGTACAGTACATTAAGTACAGTATATACGTTTTAATAATACAAAATTTAACTTAAGTCATTTGTGAAGTTACAACCATCAGATTTTTGGTATTTTTACTTGATAATGAACTAAAGTCATCAACAATACAGTGACTTTAGAGAGAAAAACGAATTATGATTTATTCAATTAGTCGATAAAAAGAAAATAAATCAACTATTTTGACAGTCAATAGTATAGGTAATTTTTCTGTTTGCTTCTCTTGGTTTTATATCATTGTTAATTGAGGTGCTGTTTGTTATAACACAGGAGAAAACTACCCATCTAGTTACTAATGTTCTATTGTAGCGTTATTACATGTTATTAATACCTATTTGTTGTCATTACTTTCATATGTAACTGCTTTTTAGCTGTGAACACGTATTATTAGCTAGATTTGACTTGATAAAACCCCTAAATTATGATTTTTTTGTAATATTTAAAGAAAATAGGTATCAAATATTTCAATAGCAGTGTCCAAAAGTACAGTATATATTTTTTAATAATGCAAAATTATTAGTACAGTCATTTGTGAAGTTGCAACCATCAGATCTTTGGTATTTTTGCTTGATAATGAACTAAAGTCATCAACAATACAGTTACTTTAGAGAGAAAAACGAATTATGATTTATTCAATTAAACTATTAGTCGATAAACAGAAAATAAATCAACTATTTTGACAGTCAATAGTATAGGTCATTTTTCTGTTTGTTTCTCTTGGTTTTATATCATCGTTAATTGAATATCTTTTGGATTTTGGATTGTTGGTTGAACTACAACAAAAGAGTTGGAAGACTAGGAAATTGTGAGGGACATTTTTCACTTGTAGGCTAATTAATAATGAAAATAATCACAATCCTGTATTCATTCTAGGACTACTTATAAAACCAGCCTCCTTATCAGTTTGTTCCAGCTGCCAGGCATCAAGTGAACAGGCACATTTTGTTTTGTCCTGCACCGTCTCTGATTAATACATGCCATTCACTCTCTTGTTTTCTAGTGAGATGTTTCAAGTCACTGAGCTGAATACCAAATTGCCTTCTACTACCAAGAGATAGCCAGTGTGCTGGATGGAGACCCAGGAGGAATGACAGAGTCTCCTTCCCCTCGGGTGACGCACCGACAGTTGGAGAAAATGCACTGGACCGGCGGATATGTTTTCTTGGTCCTGGCCTCCCTTATCGCCTCTCACACCGGCGGGGCCTTATCGTTGGACACGGATGGAAACCGTACGGATAGTGGCAACGTGACAGACGGCGGATTTGTCCCAGTTGTGTTCACAAAAGTGAACCAGATAATTGCCCGTGAGGGGACCTGCGCGCTGATTGATTGCAATGTCACCGGAGAGCCGTTCCCCAGTGTTCAGTGGTTCAACTCCCATGGAGACCGTCTGGACACGGAGATGAATGGTGAGACAGACTGTACTGTTACTTTAAACCTGGTTTCCTGTTCTCTTTGTCACCAGCTCTGCCTGCCACTCAATTATAATTTAATTAGCAGCAAAAGCAGGAGAGTGTCAGGTTTATTATTTATTGTGAATAAGGCTTCTGAGAGCTAACAATTAGACATTTAGGTGCATTTATTAATTGGAACAAGTTAGTTAGTAGTCTGTATGCGCTAACATGCATGCTACGGGAAAATGGTGTCACAGAGGTGGTACCAGTGGGTAACTTCCGGCAAAGAACGTTTATTGCCAAGAAGTGAAAGTCAATTGTTTCTTCCATTGCAACATCAGCACCCAGCAGCAGAGCTAAGCTTTCACCATTTTGGACTGAAAGTGGCTACCGGATGCCAGTAAAACTTCAGCCTAAAAAGTGCCATACAAAAGTAAAACAAAATTATTTCTATTCTATTGTCATACTCTACCAAAATGGCATGTGTTGAACAGTAAAATATTATTAATATTATAAGCGATTTCAGTCCAAAATGGCAAAAAAACCCTTTAGTCTTTGCCTCCCGGTCTGAAAAGTGAAGTCAATGCTGAAGTGCCTTAAACTTGAATTCTTTCAAATAGCCAGCAGGGGGCGACTCCTCTGGTTGCAAAAAGAAGTCTAATCGTATAGAAGTCAATGAGAACATGACCCAACTTCTCACTTGATTTATTACCTCAGTAAACATTGTAAACATGAGTTTATGGTCTCAATCGCTAGTTACAAGTCTTCTCCAAACAGCATGATGTTCATTTAGTAAATTATTGTCCCATTTAGAGTCAAATAGACCATAAAGCAGGGGACGCTTAAGATTAAAGACACACTTCCTGATTTTGTTGTTCAAAAGTTGGATCAACACTGTTGACATACTGTATTTCAAAACTTTAAGAGTAAGTTGGGAGGCAGTTTTAAGATGTGGGTGTACTATATAAAAATAGCCACACATCCATCTTATCCGCTCTTAAAGGTAGTGTTGGCCCGCTGCCTTGCTCAGTGACATTTCCAGGTGTCGTAGAAAGAGCCAGTAGTTTGAGATGCAGAAATTAACCTGGAAGCCTCGAGTTTTGGGGGAAGGCTTGAAGAATCGTCGAATTGTCTGGTCCATCTATATATATATCACATTACATATTACCCACCCCTAGCAACAGATTTAGAGTTTGACGTCATCGGCATTACTGGCATACATAATACAGTATACAATATAAAGATAATGTACGAAGGATAGTCACACAAATGTGGAAAATATTGTTGCTTCTCTGGGGGCATTCTCATGCTCCAACACTGGGAAATAGGACTGTGACGTATCCTTATGCACATAAAGACACGGCCAGTGTGTGAGCTAAGACCAAAAAAAAGAAGAGGTGTTAAAAATGTTAAAGCTACAGTCAAAGAACAGGAAATCAACTCACCTTCTGGTTTAATCTCTTCAAGGCCACTATGCTGCTGGGTTATGAATGTAGCTATCAGAGCTAGGTCCTGAAATACCACCTTCTGTTCCAGTGGAGAGAGTTTCCATCTGGATGCTTGATGTGTGATGGCACGAGAAAATAAAAATGACTAGTGATGTAACGATTGCAAAATTACGGGCCGATACCAGTGTTTAAATTGGGTAATTCAGCCCTTCGTTCATATCCTGAATGAGCACAAATTAAATTGTACAAATTTATGAAACAAGCTTAAAAATAACCTTCAAAAGTCCCTTCAAAAGTCCCTTAGCTTGTATACAACTACCTACTCAATGAGAGGAATTTACTACCCTGCCCAACAAAAACACTTTGTGAAACACAAGTTAAATGTAATTAAATGAGCAGCCAACAACACAACATTTAGCCAACACAAAATGAATGCAACACAACACATAAACTGCCATCGGTGAATGTCATCTTATTTGCCGATAAGCCGATTGCAGTTAATGAGGCGAAAATCAGCCGATACCAATGTTCGGCCGATAAATCGGTGCATCCCTAAAGATTACTAGTGGTAAAAACAAAGACCCTCCATATGTATAATTATATATTATACAAGGGAATTGTTGGATGATGATAATGGCGGTTAACACTGTACAACAAGAAAAAAGGAAGGGTGAAAAGACAAGACAGGAACTGAAGACCTTGTGTACAATGTTGATTTCAATCCCGTTTCCAGTCTGATATGCCGCAGACTTTTCTCTTTAAATCTTTAGGGTTATTTGGCTGAATTATTGCACATTTTGTCTGGCAGCAGTGGTTGTTTTCTTGCTGTGACTGCAGGCATTCAGGAAATCATTGAGAACGTTTTTTACTACTGATTTCCATTCAAGCCGTGCCTCCGTCGTCTGTGTTTTGAATATTGTGATCCACCCGAGAGAAGGAACACAGAGTGAGGAGTCGTTTTGATGCGTCTCCCGAGCCGGCCTGTTGAAACCTGCCGTCAGAGCGGAGAGGCAACATTGTTGTTATGACCCACAAACCCAGAGCAGCATCTGCGCCATCCCAGAGCTTCTCCCTTGGGCTACACACAGGAACATAATTAGGGAGCGTTAGACTAGACGTTCACCACAGCAGGCAGTACTTACAGAGCAGTGTTACCAAACTGCCCTTGCTTGTTTCCTCTGCAGATGTCTTTCTATTACTCTAGCTGCTTCTTTTTTTTTTTCTTTCCACAAACTTGCTTGTAGTATTGGGCAGCACATCAATCGTATCACATGATCTGGCGATGGAGGTAAAATTAGAAAATCTCGCTCTCACATGAAAAGGCGGATGGGCGGGACGTTGTTGTCGGCCAAGGCTACATTTCCTGTCCGCCCATTCATCTCCTCCACAGGATGCCAGTGTGGGTAATTGATCGTGCTAGGAGTGTGTAGAAGGCGGCAGAAATGTTTTTATGGTCTCTTCCAGACTTCAGACTGCAGATTTACAGACGTCTTATGTGATTTCTGTCCATCTTTACTCCCACACGGTAGAGACAGCGAGTAGTTGCGGAGGAGTTGCAGTTGAATTCACAATAACTTTGCTGCTTGTGGATGAAATATTGTCCTCGAAGGGCCAGTTCAGGAGAAACCTTACAGTACAAGAGCTGATTTCAGCCAGAGGTAGAAAATACTGTACAGTACAGTGCAGCCAGCAGCCCTGTTAGCTTACCTTAGCTTAGCATAAAGACTGAAAACAAGGGGAACAGCTCACCTGGTTTTGTTTTGAGTAGGCCTGGCATTGCACGATATCAGATTTTCATTACATGATTATCGTAGCCAAAAGAATTCAATATATTATGATTTTATCGTGATATCAATAGAAAATTAAAAAAATAATAATAATCATGCTATCAGTTAAGTTCATCTTTAACTTTGTTAAATTGTGCATTTTCTCTCTTTTTGGCAAATGAATTACATTCAAAATAAGAGTGTAGGGAGGTGGAGAGGGAGTTTGTATCCATAACTGTGTATATAACATGATTTAAGGGGCACTGGATTGTTTATATGATATTATCATACATGTATCATTAACATGATATCAATATTGCATTTTTAAATATCAAGGTTATTGTCAATACCGGTATATTGCGACACCCCGAGTTTGAAGTAGGACTGGGCGATGTGGACAAAATCAAATTTCATTATATTCTTGACCAAATACCTCAATATCAATATTGCGACAATATTGTCGGGTTGACTATTGGTGCTTTTACAAAATATTTGTGCAATGAGATTTTTGATAAATAACCATCAGTAATGTGGATATAATGACGAAATTGATAAAGACAAATAATGGAACAGCTAGAACAGTTCAGAAAAATACATCACATTTTACTGTAATGCAGCCTTTAAAACCAGGAAAAGACAACACTTATGCCACATTACCATATTCAAAATCTAAGACAATATCTAATCTCATATTGATATATCGAATTATTGCCCAGCCCTAGTTTGAAGGTAACAAAATGTGCATACTAGCACCTCTAAAAGCTAACTAATAATCACATTATATCTCATTCATTTAATCTGTACATAAACCAAAGTGTAAAAACGACTATTTGCTGTTCAACTGGGATTTTGTGTCCGACTGTTTCCCCGTTTCCAGTCTTTGTGCTAAGCTAAGCTAACCATCTGCTGCCCTCAGCTTTATCAGACAGACACGAGATTGGCATCAATCTTCTTATCTACCAAAAAGCAAATAAGCCTATTTCCCAAAAATGTCAAACTATTTCTTTGAACCGCACAAAGGCCTTCACATCCCCATATAGGTCGATCAGTTTATCTGTCTAAATAACTGCCTCATCATCACTTTGATAAGAACTGATAACCAAAGCAAATAATGGATGTTCACCCAGCATGCTACAGCCAGACTGCACACACACATATGCACTATAGTCATGCTCGGATTGGCACATTTGAAGCTATTTAAATAATAAATATATACATTTTATTAAACATTTTCCAGAGGTTGTGATTGTTAATGGACAGACATGTCACTGTTAAACTCACTGCGCTTTAACATTTGATAAAAATGTGACACTGGAAAAAAATTTTTTTTGTAATTTGAGAGATCTGACCCTTTAATCACGTTTTAGCTCTTGTTTAACTAAACCACTCCAACATGTAAATAGACCATTCTTGTTTTGATTACTCAAACCTCAGCACACAGTGACACCACCTGTTTAAATATTGAAGGCATGGCAGGAATAATAAGGTCACCGCTGCTCTGCTGTCTGAACCCACAATCTGATATTAATATACATCATACACCAACACGGCACATACTAAACAGAAAGTGGCTTTACATTTCAGAGTCAAAAGGATGAGATAAGCACAGATGGAGGCTCATACGTGAGGTCACAGTGCACTAATGGACTGTACGTACGTTAACACACTGCTGCTTGTTTTTCTCATTGATTTAGTGCCAAAACAGTGTGTTCTCTTGAGCTGTCAGACTTCATAAAAAAAGAGTTAGAACAGCGCAGCAATACAACGTAAGCACATCTGAGTAAGCAAGTTCCTCTTATAAAGCAGCACAACATCAGCTGCAGCAACACCGCAGTTACTGTTGAATCACACGGCAGAGGAACAGATGCATTAAGAGGATTTTCAGGGTTTAAACTTTGACCTCAGAGTGAGTTAGCGGGCAAACTACATATTTAGTGGCTTGTGTAGTGTCAGTGAATAATCATGTTTTTAAAAGCAGGTCAGCAAAGTCCAATTTTTTTACCACATTGTACCACAAGTAATGGATCGATTGTAGTATTTCTACTGTTTGATCACACAGAGCTTGAAGCTGGTTATCGCCTATAATTAAAGGTTTATTACAACTTGGGTTTCATTTTCATAGCTTCGGCTCAGTTATGATGACATTGTAATGACCAAAATAATTTGTGAGATGTCAGAATGTGGAACAATCGCAAAAAATAGCGGCTGTCGTAGGGGAAAAAACACAAGAGTGAGTCAGACCGTCATTCAGGTTGTAAACAGGAGAAGAAGAGCTGTGAAACAGATTCCAAGTTGTAATAAACCATAGTTTTCCTTTCAGTGATTTGGCCGGTTGTTTGTTCTTACTCTGTGTTGCCATATTCATGACCGTAGAAATAGAATAGGAATAGACGGACAATCCCATTCAAATTAACGTAGCAGGATGGTCAGAGTGGCGTCCATTTTTATGTGTAACAGTTGCCATCTTTGGCAACTTGCGGCAAGTCGTGGACTCACTGAGATGAGGTTTTGCAGTGACAACTAAAACTAGCAATGGAGTAGTAACGTTACCAAAGAACGTATTGAAGTGAAAGTCAATTGGTTGTTTCATTGCAACATCAGCGCTCAGCAGGAAAGCTATTCTTCTGCCGTTTTGCGACTACCGGACGCGAGTAAAACGTCTGCCTAAAAAGTGCCGTACAAAAATAAAACAAAATGATTTCTCTTCTATTGTCATATTTTACCGAAATGGCCAAGCTACCTAGCTAACTAATCAGCCATCCGTCTCCCCGGAGCTGCGTCCGCTCAACACGACAACACTTTACGACCCCACTAATGTGTGTTGTCACCACAACAACTAACAACAATCCCCATTTTCTTTTGTACTACTCAAATAACCACTGAAAACAGTTCAAGGTGTGTTCTACTCCTATTCTATTTTTATGTTCTTGACCTTTCTCCGTCTCTCTCTGTAGGTGAGAAGTGGTGGCTGCTGGACACTGGTGTCCTCAACATCACCGGCATCGAGTTCGCAGACCGCGGAAAGTACACCTGCATGGCGTCCAACACGCACGGCAGTTCCAACTGCACAGTGACGTTGCGCGTGGTCTTGCATAACGGCGACATGGGCGTGTACTACATGGTGGTGTGTCTGGTCACCTTCACCATCATCATGGCCCTGAACGTCACACGCCTCTGCATGATGAGCAGCCACCTGAAGAAGACGGAGAAAGCCATCAACGAGTTCTTCCGAACCGAGGGCGCAGAGAAGCTGCAGAAGGCCTTCGAGATCGCCAAGCGAATTCCCATCATCACCTCGGCGAAGACGCTGGAGCTGGCCAAGGTCACGCAGTTCAAGACCATGGAGTTTGCGCGGTACATCGAGGAGCTGGCGCGCAGCATCCCGCTGCCGCCGCTCATCATGAACTGCCGCACTTTCATGGAGGAGATCCTGGAGGTGGTGGGGGTGGAGGAGATGAGGCACACCTTCGTCAGACAAGCGCCCGAGGGGTGCCGCGAGACGGTTAGCAGGGCCATCGGGGCGAGAGACGTCTTCACCATCCTGCAGGAGAGGGAGTTAGAGCGAGGGCGCGAGAGAGAGAGGGAGCGCAGCGAATCCCCCGCCGGCGACTCGGACAACTCCTCAGTTCACGAGCAGCCGCAGCACATCGCCATCCAGGTGTCGGTGCACCCGCAGCTCGCCATCACCGGCTACTGCAGCATCGAGGCTCCACCTCAGCCAGAGGCCGCACCCTCCTCGCCTCCACCTTCCTCCCCGCCACCGCTCACTCCTCTTGACCACGAGGAGCAGCCCGAGGCGGAGGCGGAGGCAGAGGCGAAGGCAGAGCAGGATGACGGCCAGGCTGCGCCCGAACCGACAAATGATACCCCTCCCTGCCAGGTGTTTTATGAGAGCCACGTGTGACGAGACAAACGAACCCTGGAGGAGCGACGAGTTATCCTGCTATGCATTTCCACTTGAAGACAAAAAAAAAAAAGGTCAACAAACATTTTTAATTTCACATTTTGGAGAGAAACAATCACATTTTTATTCATCTTTCGTGAACGTTTAAACCTTAGTAGGCTGCTCTACTGAGAATAAATCATAAGGTTTTTAGACACTCTGGACTATCATGCTTGAATGTACACGGGAGGGGTAATCAATACTAGTATTAATGTAATAAGCAGCGAATTGTAAAGGGACATTTCCTGTGTTGAGATTTTCATAGCTCAGACTATTATTTAAGGAATTAGGGTACTTCACTAACGGGGGAAATGATTTTTTCAGTTTTTAGTTTCTTACAGTGCTAGGGTTTTTAATGACGAACTCCAGAAATCTGCCTCAAGCTGCTCTTCATGCCGTTTTCTCAAACCATGAAAGCTAAGCTTCCTTCATCTGCTCAAGAATTCACATCCAGCTACTGTTACAGCTGATCCGCTGTTATTGTACAACGTCCTGCTCACCTAGAGATGCATGCTGGACTGAAAAAAAAAAAGAGTGTTTGGTCATCATTTCATGATTGTACGGCCTACTGTATTTCTACAAAAAAAAAACTTACAACTACTGTAAGCCAGATGAATCTATGTGTGTACAGTATATTTCCTGATTGGGTCGCATACACACCTCTGGGTAGAGTTTTTGTCTGTTTTACTTTTAAATATTTTTATTATTACCCATTGTGGTGTGATTTTGTTTCTCAGCTAGTTTAAGCAATTTAAAAAAAAAAACAATAATCTTCTTTCGCCTCAATAGAGAAGAGTAGCTTCTTTTCCTTCCGCCCTTGTGCTGTTTTTATTTAATTCCTGAACTGATCTGAGCATCGTCTTGCTTCTGCAGAGGCTTTACAGTACAGTTGCATTTTCTGCTGCATGTGAAAGTGGACGGTGGGGCCTAAAAGGACTTTTTCCTTTCTTCCTCTGCTTGGCTAACAGTTCAGTCTGTGGCGGAGATGAACTGGGATGCTGTTCTGCTTTTACTGGTGCTCTTGAGATGGCTTTTTTTTTTGTAGTGGAATAAAATGGAAGTGCTGTGTAAAAAAAAAAACAACAACCTTGTTTCCAGAGTTTGGTCAGTGGTGGTTATTATTTTTTTGTAGTAGTGCCCAGACATAAATACTGGTATCTACTATTACTTCATGTCTCATCCTTCTTTAAGAGGGTTTATTTTATCCTTTTATAAGACGGTATATTATAGGGGAATTTAACTTCTTATTCCTACAATAATCCCTGTTAAAACTTGTACTCTGACAGATGCTAAACAACATTTAAACTAGGGCTGTGTATTGACAATAATCTGGCGATACATATGATACACGGGTAATGATTCAATATATTGTGATATATCGTGACAATATATACGAGGCGATATATTGCGATTTTTTCAAATGTAATTTTAGGAAAACTGTCATAATATAAAGTCACACACCACCATATGTATAAAATCTGAGTAACTAACATCATTACACATGAATATAACTGGAAATATTCACCATTTTAGAATGGATTGTTATGTAAAGTGGGCATGTCTGTAAAGCGGAGACTCGTGGGTCCCCACAGAACCCATTTTCATTCACATATCTTGAGGTCAGAGGTCAAGGGACCCCTTTGAAAATGGCCATGCCAGTTTTTCTTCGCCAAAATGTAGCCTAACTTTGGAGCATTATTTAGCCTCCTTCCTGACAAGCTAGTATGACATGGTTGGTACCAATGGTTTCCTTAAGTTTCTATGATATGATACCAGAATCTTCACTCTAGCTTTAAAACTGAGCTAGCAGCCAGGTCCGCCGGGAGGCCATCGGCTCTTTAAGAGGTTTATTAAAAAATCAATACAGCATTTTGGAGAATCAATACAGCATACTCTGTGGAGATGGAGTGAGTCTGAGAACTGACTACATTTGCATGTAAGAGATAACTCTGAATTGGACACTTGAGGCAAAGATACTGCGTGAGGTGAAAGGCAGTTACTTCAAACCCCTTTTCAACTCACTCTGAACACACAGGTATAACACACATATTTCTAGTTTAAGTGTGATTTTAACTTTCTTGAGCATATCATTATCCCCAATGTCCGTCCATAACAATTACTACATTCAAAACTCACCTGGTCAAACTGGCCTATTCACTTTCGTGTCCATTATTCTGTGTCTTTCAGATGTCTCTTGTTATGTTTGCTCTGCTGGTGTTTTCGTCATGTTTGACTGTTTTTTATGTTTGAGTATTTATTTTTTCTTCGTAAGGTGTCCTTGGGTGTCCTGAAAGGCGCCACCAAATAAAAGGTATTATTATTATAAAACCATTTAAAAATTAGTAAAAAAAAAAAAAAAAACGTTAAATCCAGAACTTGTTTGACAATCATCATGTTTTTAACTTTTCTTAAATATCAAAGTAATCCAGTGATAGTTACCTGTACATCCATTAGTACCGTGCAAACAGCAACTGCTAATACCTAATTCGGCATACATTTAATGCCAATTTGCCAAAATGTAAACAAATATAGGCTAAAAAAAAGAAAAAGAGGTTTAAGTTGTAGCCTACAGGTAACTTGGCTCACATTATTTTAGCTCACCTACGTTGTCATGGCAGCGGTAGCTATAGTTACAAGCTTGTCTCTTCTGATGTGACCAAGGTGACGGAGGAAGCGGATCTGCTTACAGAGCTGGAAACCTTCAGCCATGTGTCTCAGAGAACAACAGAAATATCTCTCACAAGTGTCCTAAAAATGTACAATCTTACATTGGACGTGCAGGTAAAACATCTGGCTCAAAGAGTTTAGAAGATAAAATGTGGCAGCTGTGATACAAAGTGTACCCTATATCACAATTTCTACTATACCACATACCTGTTGATAAGATTACCAAAGATACTTTCCAAAACCTTTCTATAACTCCGCCAAGAAAGACTTTAAAATGTGTGAATTTGATATGGAATTTGGTGTGAAATTCGTATTGTTTTTCTCACAAGGCAGAAGCAGCGGAGGTTTACTGAAGCCAGCAGGTGAATAAAAAAACAGAAAAGTGTCAGGTTCAGATGGAGCCATGAATGATAGATGTTCTGTAACAAGACACGAGGAAGAGACATGGAGCGGTCCAACTCTCAGCCACTGTCATGAGCTACTTTCAAACTGAAAACTAAGTGGACTGTTTCACAAAGGCTGGTCTGTGTTTGGGAAGTGGCAGCTCTCCCCCCAGACTCGACCTCTCCTAATCCACTCCCACCCCTGGGTGCCAACAGTAAGGCCACTGTTAACACTAATGATGATGCAGACAGACACTGACTGAAGAACAAGTGGAATATTATGGGTTGGACTTTTGCTGCCCCCTAGTTGTGCAGGATGAGGTCACCATTAAAGATATACTGCAGTGGTTAAGTGTTGCATTTCTGTAAAGTTATGGGACTTAATAATCAAAAGGAGAATCAGTTTTCCTGACATTTAGTCTCTAAAAACATCCAAAAATACTAAATCCTACAAACACACCTCTTTCCAACGCCATGCTCCCAATTTATAACACAGAGGTTCTGTTTTAAATGTGTAGTTATCCTCTCAAACTTTCAGAAAGCTTCCCCCAGAGCCACACTAACCCTTTTTTAGGGTTAGGGTTAGGTTTTTATGGGGTCTTTAAAACCTCAATATTTTGCCTGCAAAGATATGATTGTAGCACCGGGAATCAAAACGGATTCTTAGTCATGTTTACGATTTCTTTTGATCAAATGTTTCCTCATTTAAATGATAGTTTTGCCAATATTTTTTTTAAGCACAGTTTATATGCGGCTGTTTGGCGTTAAGATAAAATGATCTTGTACATTAGAGAAGTTTGGCTTCTTTTTGATAAATAGAAAAAGTCTTTGGAAAACAACAGTTGACACTCAAGGTCCACTCACTCACTCAGTTATCGTGGCACCTTTTAAGACTTCTCGTCCATGTTGGCGTAAATGTTGAGCTTGACGTTTCATTCTTGACCTTGGAAACTTTATCTACTGAAGAAGACGGCAAGATACGGTTAAAAGCTCCAGAACAAGCAAGTGGATTTCGAGTGGAAATTGATTTGACTAAAGAAATAAAACAACATAATTATAGTCTTTAACGGAACATGGTGTAGCATTTAGGGGGATCTATTGGCAGAAATGGAATATAATATAAATAAGTGTTTTCTTTAGTATATTATGACCTGAAAATGAGAATTGTGTTTTCTAGGGCTGGGTACTCAAACAACCCAGTAACAAGTAGTATTGAAACTTCTCCATTCAAACGATACCAATCGATCCGTTTAGTGCCCAGATCTAGAAAAAGATGACTGTTTTGCTCACAACCAATCACCGCGAGCGTTCTTCGATTTATTGCGACGTGTGATTGGCTCACTATCGCAGCAGTTTCAACCCACATTTTTGTGTTGCCCATCTTAGTTCTCCTACACGCTTGGCACAGTTTCAGTTGGTTGCAATCTGCAACCTCACCGCTAGATGGTGCCAAATCCTACACACTGCACCTTTAAAGTAAGTAATAAAAAAGTGTCATTCTGGAAGTTTTATGGACACAAACATGGATATCTTGTTTCCACCAGTGTTGAAAAATTATAACACCTCCCAAAAAAAACCTACCCAGAAATGACAATTTGTAAAAAGGCAAAGCATCCAGAGTGAAGCTGTGGAGAAACCGCGTGAGGAAAAAACACCGAGACCACCACCCTGTGCAACTTGAATCTTTTTGTTCCTTTTTAATTTAAAACAAATTTTAATCTTTACATATTTTTGTTTTAAATGTACAATCAAACAATCAATGTAATCATACATAAAATTCTTCATAATAATGCACAACTCTATCGACACTACCCATAAATAAAAAAAAAAAAAAAAAAGGAGAAAAACATCGAGATCAGTATGAAATACAATGTTAGGCAACACCACTGGTTAACAAAGACGATGCTCTGCTGCCTGTCGACACTGCAGGAGGAGTCGCTGCAACGGAAACAAGTACACAGGATGAACCCGACCTTCCTCACTCACACACACACACACGCACACACACGCACACACACACTGTCGCCACTCTGCAGGTAAAGTGCTACTGTTAGTCACCGCTTCACCGTCTCTCCATTTCCCTTCATTGTTTGCACTTAAAAGGTTCACAACAACACGTTACATGTTCTGAGGACAAAGAGGGAAAGGTTGGCGGGAGTAGCCGGTGTTTCCTTTGGGGCTTTTGGGATGAAATATGGGTGTGAAAAGCCGAAAAAAAAACAACTTTGCCAGGCACTTGGCAGCTGTAGCAAGACTGGACCAGCGAGAAACCTGCAGATGTAGCTGTACGTGTTTGTCTTACATCGATATCAGTGGTTCTTAAGGGGTCGTGAGATGATTGACAGGATCTTAAATAAGAATTAAAAGGAGAAAAACTGTTCTTTTACACAAAATTAACAAATGTTGAGCTTGACAGTTCATTTCTGACCTTGGAAACAACAGTTGACAAAAACAATCTTCAACTTAAGGTCCATTTACCATGTTTATCATGTTTAATCTACAGCTTTGTTGGTGTTTTTTTTTGCTGTTCAAGTCTGGAAGAAAGAAGCTCTTCAACTCTTTAGTGCTGAAACAGTTCAATTATTAATTATTTATGCCATTTATGAAGCTTCTAAAATATGAGCGTTCTTAGCTTCACTCTGTTTTACATCATTATGATTTGAATATGTTTGTGTTTTGGACTAGTGATCGGATAAATTAAGCAAATTAGAGACGTTAACTTGGGTTATTTTTTACCAAACTTGGGCCAAAAGTAACTAAAAAAAATAATCAAATAACTGTTAGTTGTTTAGTGACTGTATTCTGTCATTTTAAAGCATGTTAAAGTGATATTAATCTTTATTTAAAATTCAAATATTATAATAGTTTGTCTTTGCTCAGGTTGAAAACGTGTACTTTAGGTTCATGCTTCCAAAGATGCTTGGAGTGTTTAACAGTACCTTTCCTCTGGTAAACTAAAGGAGGAATATAATATACGACAAACACTAGTTCCTGTTTGAAAATATAAGATGTTATTACCCAAAGATGTGGACAGATTTCAGAAAAAGAAAAAGGAGAAGTCACCACCATCCAGAGCTAAATCGAGGTCAGGACCATAATAAGCATTAGTGTCTTTTCCGATGCTAATGCTCTTCTCTCCTGCGGAACCGCGTGCACGCAGCTTATTTAACAGCTCATTCCAGTTAATGCAGGTAAAATGTACAGTAGATAACAGACTAGTTGTAACGAAGGTATAAATAGCAAACGTAGCGAAGTTGTAGCTTAATTGCCTTGTTAACTCATCGTAAAACACACAGGAACAACTTGACCTGTTCTCAATAGCCGAGCCCGAGACCAAGACAATTCCGAGTCCAACGAGGCCCAGGACCAAGACTATTCAGAGTCCAATGAGGCCCAGGACCAAAACAATTCTGAGTCCAATGACGCCCAGGACCAAGACTATTCAGAGTCCAATGAGGCCCAGGACCAAAACAATTCTGAGTCCAATGAGGCCCAGGACCAAGACTATTCAGAGTCCAACAAGGCCCAGGACCAAAACAATTCTGAGTCCAATGAGGCCCAGGACCAAGACTATTCAGAGTCCAACAAGGCCCAGGACCAAGACAATTCTGAGTCCAACGAGGCCCAGGACCAAGACAATTCTGACACTAACGAGGCCCAGGACCAAAACAATCCCGAGTCCAATGAGGCCCAGGACCAAGATTTAAAAAAAGTGGTCTTGACTCCAGCCTCGAGACCGAGACCGAGACCGAGACCAAACTCAAGTATTACAGCCCGGCCACCATCCCGCTGCATTTTAACCGATCACTTAAAACAGTGCAGATTTCCAGTTTTGTTTTGCTTCAAGCCATAAGATCAAAAGTCCAAAAAGTAGCACGAGTGATAAGTTTGAAAAGAAAAGGAAATTTGATATATTTTGTTTCCTGTAACAGAGTACGCAGAAGAACTCAACGTGGACACTTTTTCCTTCTTTTTTCTGTTTCCTTTACGTACACTCGACCTGCTTTCACACTGAATGAATCAACGACACACACACACACACACACACACACACACACGGCTGAAGCTGGCTCAGAAAAGAAAACACACTCACGAAGGTCTTACTTTTCCCACTTTTTTTCCTTCTGAAAGGGACATTTTTTGTTCTTGAAACGCAGTACAGTACCCATCTATGTCTCTCTCTCACACACACCCACACGCACACACACCCTAGTTAAAGCCATCTCATTTAACGTGCACCCGGGGGAAGCAGCCACGTGCCACGTTTCGGGGATGAGGAGCAGGTGCACGTCCTCTCAGTTCCCATGGTAACCTGGCTGGAATGTAGTGGCGCTAGGGGGACACACAAACACACATGTTCTCAAACACACACACACACACACACACACTTAATTCACAGGTAAACAATGTGTTTCTCCGGAGGACGGACAAGGTCTGGTGTGTGAGGAAAGCGATTCTATTTGAACTGAAGCCTGGAGGTTTTCAGGGTCCCTCATCGCGTCCCTTCATCGGCGGTTCATTCTGACCTTTTGACCCCTGCCAGGCGACGTCTACCAGCGGAGACAGGACAAGGGTGAGGCACATGAAGAGTGCAAATGGGTGTTTTCTTTACAGGTTATGTGGAGAGAGAGCATGCATGTTTGAGGTGTCTGCAAGTGCAAAAAGTGTGTTTTTGTGATTGTGTGTGTGTAAAAAGTGCATTCCTCATGTGTGTGCCTTCAACCCCGATGACCTCCGTGTGTCCTCAGCAGCCACAATGATAATAACAAAGTCTTTTATCTTTTCCCTCTCATGGCCGGTAAGTCTCTGGGGGGGGGCCACAGTCAGTCGGCGAGGTTCAGGGTCTAACAAAGCTGAAAACTAAAAAGAAAAAAAAAAAAAACGGGGTCCGAATGTCAGAGATTGGAGTCGTCCAGGAGGCACATCACCTCCTCTTCCTCGCTGTCGTCTCCACCAACCCCCCGGCTGTCCTGGAAGGAGCGGATCAGTTGAACATGATGGACTCGGGATCTTGGTTTGCCATTTGAGCCATGTGACGAAGGATATCTTTTTTTGTGATAATACCAAGCAGCCGCCTGCAGAGGGAGACAAAGGAGGAGGGGAGGAAAGGGGAGAGAAGAAGAAGAAGACGAGGTTTAGAGAAGTGAGGAAGAGGTTTGCTGGTTGCTTCGGAGTGAAGGAGAGAAACAACTTCGTGTTTTTGTTGGCGAGGAAGTCTTCAATCAGACAGATTTTAAATTGGGTTTATTAGAATCATAAAATACTGGACATTGATTATCAAGCCAACAAAAACACGAGTCCCTGAGGAAGCAAAAGTGAGCAGGAAGGAGGAGAGGAGGGAGGGAGGGAGTGAGTAACTGGAGGAAAAGAGGAATGAAAGCAGGTCTGAAACGGCACCCAGCTTCCAGAGAGCAGGGTGTCATTTCAGGCGCCGCCTCAACCGTTTATGTTATCGGTCCAAAAAAAGCTGGTGAGGAGGAAACACTGGATCCTACAAAGGAGACAGGAAGTAGTGAGCAGGACGTGGAGAAGAGTTAGAACCTCTGAGGAGGAGAAGAGGAGACGTCACAGGAGTCAGAAGGATGTGGAGATGGAGATTTAATGTTTTTATGTCCAAATTTGAATTACTTTTAATGAGAATTTATTATTATTTAATCTCATGCTTTTGGCTTTTTGTGCACCTGATTACCAGCCTGGTTGCATGAAAGTGTGTGAATTACAAGGCATTTAGCGTGCAATAAGAACGCCGTTCTTGCTTTCAATCCAATGAAAACGCATCTGCGGAAATACAGTATGCTACGCTCGGAGCTAGTGATGTAGAATAGAAAGCGAGAAAGACTGCTTATGGCTGGCAGGTGGTGCGGAGGTGGATGGTGTGAAGAATTTCTGACTCATGTGAAAGAGCTTCCTCCTCCTTCTCCTCCTCCTTCTACTATAGAGCACATTTACCTGATGGACCCAGCTAACAAGACTGGAGTCTGACTTAGTTACACGTCTCTAAATATTCAGTTAGTCGAGGTCGTTCCTGCTGATTCAAGAGCACATCGCAGGCTGAAGGGTCAATGTATAGGATGGCTTTGATTTGCTCAGCTTTAACAAGATGCTCTTGAATTCAGCTGTGCGTTGTAGTCAAGTGAGTTCAAGTGAAGAGAAGCATCTGATAGCGGTGAGAAGGAGCTGTCTGTCCGTCTGCTACAGAGCTACAGGAGAGCAGAGCTGGGTCCAACGAAGCTCAGGAGGCTTGTTTTAATACTGTCATATGGACTCATGTATTGTTCATTAGACACTCAGCTTCATTTGAATTCCTAAAAAGGCAAATAAAGTGCAACCAAAATGAGTGGAAACAAACATTTGAACCCAGGTCTGAGTGAGAGGAGTTGACCTGTAAGGAGGGGTTAGAGCTACAGCTACTGAGCAGCAGGAGGCACGAGACGCCACCGGGTTTTTTTTTTTTTTACCCCAAAGAGCTGCTGAGATCTACAACTGTCTCGTTCATTTTAAAAAAACGATGAAATGAACAAAAACAGTCGTAGACGCTCGGGATGCCAGGTACAGATCAGAGTGGGTGAAGGGTCAGAGGGTTAAGGCAATGTTCCCCGTTAGCCAGTGGTGTCATGTTTTTATTCCAAGTGATGACTGGAAACTATGAGCAGGAAGTCTTTTTTTCTTCACTAAACTTTCTGTGGTGTCACATTGTCTACGTTTGACAAGTTATCTACAGAAATAGGAAGATCAATCCACTCAACCACGATCTAGTGTTGTTTTTTTTGTATCTAATTCTTATGCATTTTTATTTAAATGTATTTTTATCCTTTTTAATAACTTGCAATGTTTTTATAAATAAGTTTTATTCTTTAATTGATTTTCTTTCCCTCTCTCTTCTCTCTTATTTGTGTACTACTTTAGAGTATTTGACTTGCTGTTTCATCATAAAGAGACAGACGGATGATTTTCATTGTTTGTCTAAAGTTAAAATTGTTCTACACACATGAGTACCGTTAGTAATTAGTACTGTGTACTGTAGTACTAATGGGCTCTCTTATTTAAGGCCTTGGTTTGTTTTCATAAGTGAAATAAGTTGCTCATGTCAGTATTAACCTCTTCCACTCCTTTAGGCTGATTTTACTGTCTTTCGGAGGTTGTAACAGGCTCAGTTAGTGATTTTCAAAAGGGTCCCTTGACCTCTGACCTCAAGATATGTGGCTAAGTTTGCTCTCACTGCCACAAACCAGGTTTTCCGTGGAACATAAATCTGTGCATACCTTAGTGTTTGTCGTGGCTCTCGACTCCAGAGAGCGTCTGTGACTATTTTACACTCTTTTGTTTTTAAAGCAAAGACGCACTTCAGTTTGTTTGTTTTGTGAATCAGTTTACTGTCTTTAGAAGAGGACGGGACACCGCTGGCTGAGAGGAGACATCGGCAGGTTAATGACGGGATTAGTAAAATTACTTCATCAAGGTCATTTTTCATCACCACACGCTAACTAGCCGGGTCACTACAGCACCAATCAACACCACAACGTCACGGCACCACAGCGCTCTCTAGCACTACACAATGAGAGGGAATGTGGGAATGAATCACTAGAGATCTCCTCTCTCCTAATAACTAACAAACACCACCCTCTAATGATAGAAAACAACGGGGGGCGGGGGAGGGTCTGCTTTAGCTACTCGCCAAGTGGTTGTTACGGCGACGGGTCAGATGTCGTCAATCTGTGGAGACCCAGGGCGAAACGGTGGGGTCGAGTTTAAAAAAACAAAAAGAAGACAAAGAAGTCGTTAATGGAGGTAGAGAACTGAGCGTGGGTGAAAACTCAAAATGAAATGACTGACTAGAGGAAGATGGGAAACACACAGCAGACATGCTGAGAAATGACATCTACTGTTGAATCTCTATTATACAGCATGAATGATACCAAAACACATCTGAGCTACATAGAAAACATCCTATAACGGTGCAGCTAACACAACGATAAGCAGCTACAGAAGGTACAAATGCAGAAGAATGGGGACGAGCTGCAGAGGTGCACTCTGGGAATCTACTGAGCCCTTTTCGGACATGGAAACAGCAACAGTGCTGACTTCTAATAGCTTTTTGACGTACAGTATGGGGTCAAATCAAAGATTATGAGCTTGTGAATTGATATGAGAGCTTTATAATACGTAAATGTTCCATAATAATGATTTTCAGGGGAGAAAAGTTTTCTCATCAGAGATGGATCTTAAAACTTATTTTGAAAGACTGTCAATCTTCATTAATGAGCATCGTTAGCACGAGGGACTCATCAACCCAGATTTCAGAATCTAGTTAATCATCAATGTCATTATTTATCAGATAAAATAAATAATTCAGCAGCCTGTTTTACAGCCTAAGATTATCGCTGTCCGAAAAATGCATAATATGCTCCACATACCCAACATGTGTGCCATCGTTCAACATACTTTAGTGTGAATAATAAACAGTAGTTTGTATCTTTTCGGATACACTGAGCAGTAATTTATGTCATCACTTCCTGAGAGCTTTCTTGCCGGGTTTAGATGTGTAACCATGGTTACCCGTGTCAGAATCAAAGTCCGGATTAATTTAAAACATATATTACGTCTAGCAAAGTGAAACCTTTTACTTACACTTAAAGAAAAATGTCTCACATACTGTTTTAGCGTACTAAATAGCATGTTAGTGTGGAATTTCGGATGCAACCCACGACTCGCATTTCATTTCTATTTGCTCACATGCTGCATGTAAACCTTTTTGATGGATATTCACACTGTAAGCAGTTTGCATGAACTTGTTGTTTACTCTTTTTCACCACGAGGGGAAGAAATATCAAGGAATGCACATTTTTCCAGACTGATTCGACTTTAGAAGTTCTTTACAACCTATTACCGTTTTTTTTATGCCTGATTTGTAGCTTTTTATTTTTCTGTTGTTCCATTTTGCCTTTCTGCACACTATTTCTTCAGTTCTGATCATTGATTTTATCATATTTTGTATGGTTACTTATCTTCTTCTTATTGTCATGTATTTCATGAAGTACTTTGTAACCTTGTTTAGATAAGTTCTATGCAAATCAAGTTATTCTTATCATTAAAACTGGCTCAATTACAGCCTTTCACGGCTCACTAAACTGCTTGTAATTTAAGCATCTTGACCTGAAACAATGGCAAAACAATCACAACTCAAGGTCCACTTACTCGCTTTTTATGAGGCTCCATCAGCTCAGTTGTCACGCTGATGACTGTGTTGACATGTGGGCTCAGTAGATTTTATGATTTTATCAAATCTAATCAACATTGGCTTAAAAGTGAAGCATCAAATGTCATTTTTGAGATTCCGAGACATATTACGGACATGTTGCGAGGTCCTACCTGGTAGTGGAGAGCGCTGTCGCAACTTTTACAGTAAAATAACTTTAACATCGTCGTGTTAAATTGCCAGCATATTTCCTGTAATGAAGCTCATGTCTGAAAGGGGCTCTGGAGTGATGTGGGTGACAGTTCCCATAAAGGTCCAACATTACAGGACCCAGAAAAACACAAGGAAGCACTTCTATATACTCGTAAAAACTGCTGCCAGCGATGAAGATGGAGGTCAGAGAGCGTTTAATCTACAGATGTTTCTCTACGATGAACGACCGCATTAGAGGTGAATCCACACCAAAACCAACCCACGAACAACAGCGTGCCGACAGGAAGTGAGAGAGGAAGAAGAAGAGGAAGGCTTTAGCCGGGAACTGTCAACAGTTTCTCACACCAACTTTCATGCAGCCCCCCAGTAAGAGGCGGAGCCTAAGAGACAGGTGCGAAAGTGTGGGAGGGGGTCACGTGTGTGAAGGGGCGGGGCTAGTCACCAGCGGCGGCGTTTGCTGCTTGAGCTCCTCCAGGTGCTCTAATATATTCTTCTTTGTGATGATGCCCAAAACAATCCTGAAACACACACCCGTTACTCGGTAAGCTGCCCAAAAACAACAACAACAAATAAACAAAAGAGAGAGAACAGACAGCAGCAGCACAAAAACATACATAACAGGGTGCAACTTAAAATATTAAACAGATGGATCCAATATAACTCAAAATTACACAACTCAATTAACACAAAAACAATGATGTTATAAATTAATTTCACATGTGTTATGATGGATAGTATGTAACTCATCTATTAAACAGTTTTTTTTTCTATTTTAAACTATTATTACTTTAAGTATGAGGTTTGAGTGACGCTCAACGCCATCGTGTTGTGTCCTCTTCTTCTAATCTGCAATGATTTATCTCAACTTCCAATATTCACATAACAGTAGTGGATGCACATTCATTTGCATTTTATTTTTTCAGATTTCCTTTCAGGAAATTTGTTTAAAATTTGCGCAAAGTTTGGATGGAAACTTGGCAAATGTTAAGTTCAGTGATATTTTTCTTCATGTAAATAAATCACATAAAAAACAAAACCAACAATGAATGAATCCTAGTGAGTGTTGCCTGTAAAGCTTCATATAGCTTTGACATTGTTGTCCAAAAACGATTAAAAACACATCAGTGAGGGAAACCGTTGCACTGGGTGGGCGGTGTATAACATCATTATAATAAACATTTGGCACTGTAGTATATTTTAAGTCGATCTCACGTTCACGGTCTTGCTGTAGTAAATACTCACTAGAGCACCAAATGTGTATTAATACACAAGAAAATAGTCCTCGAAGTAAAAAAAAAAACACAGTGGCCAGCTGTTTAAGGAAATTAAATCAGCCTCCAGCTAAAGCTGTCGCCTAACGCGGAGACATAAAATCATATAAGTGTTGTCTGTCTATTCAAAGCTTCATATAGCTTATTAAAAACACATCAATGGAGGCACACATATCATTTACTGCTGTAAATACTCACTTCTTACATTCTTACGTCACACCAGCAGGTGGCTCTCTGCAAAAAGTCTGACCCATCATGAGGCATTTATTTTCACTAAAATGAACAAATTAAATGCTCATGGTCTGAAAAATAAACCTCAAATGTTCAGATTTTCTTTCTCAACAAGTTTCTTTTTCTCAGTTTCACACATCTTTATTGCCAGACTATATTTCCCACCATGATACCTGTTATGTATTTGTAGTTAGTTTGAGCAGCTCAGTCTCTTCTGCTGAGGAGACTGTGTGTTATTGCTCAGTGGGTAGGGGGGGGTAAAGGAAGTGCAGCAGCGCGGTTAGGCCAGGCCATGCAGATTACAGGGGGGGATCCCAGGGGGATTTTAGAGCACCATGCAACACCGGACAGTGTGTACATGTGTTTATGTGCAAAGTTTGTTGACCTCAAACGGGTGAATCGTAACAATACCAGAGAGAAGGATGTGAGAAGGACTCACCTTCTGTTCTTTACAGCACATCCTTCTTCCTAAGACTATTTGAAATGTCCTACTTACCCGTTGTGAGTGACCAGGCACTGGCGTAGCCCCAGCTTTCTGAAGATGTCCACCACGATCTCCATGGGGGTGTGGTCGGTGACGGTGAATGGGCTCATGTCCAGGATGGAGCGCAGCTTGAGGGGCCGCGGGCTGTCGGCCGGCAGGGTGGGTGCGTGCTGGGTGAAGTACACCCTGGAGTTCAACATGATGCCCTCTTGCTTGCGACGAGCATTTTCTGTTGAGAAAAGGAACGAGAACGTACATTATAATCAAAACATTGTACCTTTTCATTATGTAATATTCATTTGGCAGATGCTTTTGTATACACATCGAGAGACCGTCATCTACTGTAGGTAATACACTGACTATGGAGATGGACTATGTAATAATTATGTCCCAATTTGTCATTTTGGTGTTTCAGTGTGCTGTTTTATTCAATGAATCTAGTTACCGTTCTTGTTCTGTTCTCACATTTATCACTGAAGTGTGGGAGAACCTATTTAGTTACCTATAGCGATAGTGATGTCCCTGCGCAGAGCGAAGCCCACCAGCCTCTGGGACTCCTTGGACACTATCACAGGGAAACCATTATAACTGGTTTCATTGATGGTGCTCTGCAGCTCCTCCACCGTGAGGTCATCCTGCGTCAGCACCGCTAACGGCGGGTCGCTGCGTCGAGGCCTCATCACATCCCTCGCCAGCGTGATGTGCGTGAACTCCTCCTTAGCGTCCAGGAAGGGGTACCCGTTCAGACGGATGTGGGCCTCATAGATTCCCTCGCGGCCAAACGCATCGCCCACCCACTTGCTGGTCATGACGGCGGCCATGAGGGGGACGATGTACTCCAACCCGCCGGTCAGCTCGAAGACGATGACGACTAAGGAGACGGTCATACGGGTCACGCCGCCTGAAGAGATCAAAGAGGAAGAAATGAGCATGAACACACAGCTGGACAAAAAAATTAAGATTATAGCTTAAGAAATTTGACTGTTATATTTACCAGAATGAAAATTAAGACTTAAAATACCCAGAGAGTTAAATATCAGACATATATTTGCTTCAATAAATATAAAAACACAGAGTGCACAACCTTGGGTCGCAGTGGAAGATCATCTATTTTAGTAAGGCATTACGTCTATAAATAATCTTATTTCCCCGAATTATATCACCACTGCAGCGACAATAACATGATCAGTGGTGGAAGAAGTATTCAGATCATTTACTGAAGTAAAAGTACTAACAAATACTCCACTAAAAGAAAAGTCCTGCATTCAAAACGTTCCTTAATTAAAAGTATGCAAGTATTATCAGCAAAATGTACTTAAAGTAGTACTCATTATGCAGAATGGCTCCTTTCACAGTGGTATATTATTATAGAATATCATATTATTCTATTTTTTATCACTAACCAGTACATGTAAGAGCATTTTCACATTGTAGTTCTTCAATGTTTGCCAATTTTAGATGCTTTGTAAAGTTTGTATACTACTAAGTGGATTAGCAGCATCGTACTGCTTCATATTTTTTTTCTTTTATGTAAAAAATTACTAGTAACTGTAAATGTCAAATACATGTAGTGGAGTAAAAAGCACAATATTTCCCTACGTATAAAGTAGAAGAAAATGGAAATGCTTAAGTAAAGTACAAGTACCTCAAAAGTCTACTTAAGTACAGTACTTGAGTAATAGTATTTAGTTACATTCCACCACTGAACATGATGCTAGATGTTTAACTCTCTAGGAAAGTGTGCAGTGGAAACCAGGTGAATGATTGTATTCAATTGTGTCATGTGGATTCACATCTAGAGAAACATCTGTAATTTGGTGAACAATTTAAGAAATAATGATTTAATCTGTTATGTATATTCTGCAGAGGTACTGTATACCTGATGCAAAAAGAAAAAACAAATTGGACCTTTGATCGCAGGTCATTTTATATCTAAATAGTGATACGTATCATGGTGTAGTAAAATCAATTGAGAGACCACTTACTGATAAAATAGTCTGATGGGAATACAGTTTTTTTTGTCTAGTGTAGTGAATTAAAAAACTGAAAAAAAAACAAAGTAATTCATCTTATTCAAGCAAAACTCCAGTAAACTCCTAATAAATGCCTTAGGACACACCATTTTTATGTATTTAATGTAGTCTGAAGTTACGTCAAACAGCAATATTAGGCTATCTGGGCTCAATTATTGAGTGTCTGTGGGATCAAATAACAAAATCATGATTCCATAAACCCCTGTTCTAATACAAGCAGGTATTAAAGGGATAGCAGTATGAACGGTATACTCTATCAACACATTTTTATTGTCTCACATTGACACAAACTTGCGGCAACGCTGACCAGCTAACACCACTTCTATCTAAACACTTTCACTTTGTAATCCGCTGACTCACCCAGACACGCCGCGGCCCCCACCATGGCGTAGAGCCCCGGAGTGATGCAGTCCGCTCCCACCTCGCACCACTCTCTGAACAAGAACCAGTCGTGGTGATAATAGGCCAGCTGCTCCACGGCGATGCCGACGATTCGCCCTGCGATCGCCCCGATGGCCATGCTGGGGATGAACAAACCCGACGGCACCTGAGGATGACAAACGGGAAGTGGTTTTAGTGGCTATATGAACACATGCTGGGTGAAGCATCTGCAGCCTTGGTTAAGGGAAAAAACATCCACCTTGAGTCCAAAGGTGAATATGGTCATGATGATTTTAAAGATGAGCGCCAGGCAGAGCTGCCACATGGCGGCGTAGACGCCGGGCCCCGCCGGCCGGTTGGGGTTGTCGGTGAAGGCCTTGCTGCCGTTCATCTGTGCGCGGTACTGGCAGAGCTGCGAGGACTCCAGCGGGCCGCAGTCGGTGAACAGCTCCTTGATCAGCTCGCTGGTGTTCTGACGTGTGTACGGGTTGGGGAAAGCAACCACGGCGGTGATGGCCGCCACCAAGATCACCTCCAACACCGGGTACTTGCCTGAAGAGAGGGACAACGCAGCATGTCAGAATGTGGGAGGGTAGAAAAACCAGCTCTATCAGACTTGTGTCTGCTAAAAAAGGAGCTCCTCTCCATCTGCTCTTCTCTTGCCACCTTAAGCGCTTCGTAACGGCTACTACTGCGAGAGAATTTGAACGTCATTCATCTCTACTCCATAATGCTCAGAACATTAAAAATGACAGAAACGATAAAACTGTCATCCTGAAGCCTTTAAATCACGCTGCTATTTGACTTCTGCTGGTGCAAACAGCTGACAGCAATCTTCCAAGACAGCCCCATCAATTCCAACAACTACCTCCGCCTCCGCACCTGGGCTGGCTGACATACTGTATGAATCAAGACAAGAGCACTTGCCGAAGCGTGTCGACTTGCGCCGCCGGCACCAAGCGATGTTGGCTCGGATGAAGAAGGCGCCCCAGAGGCCTCCGAAGACTCCCAGAAGGATGAAAGGGATGAGCTCGAACAGGTACCACGGTGTGTGGTACTCCACGTAGAACAACACCAGACGGCTGTTACCGAACGGGTTGATGGAGCGCAGGACGAAGGCCGCCACCAGGGCGGCGAAGAAGGAGCGCCACAGCGTCTTGAGGGGGAAGTAGTAGCTCACCTGGAGGAGAAAGAGAGGAGATGTGCACATCAATGAGCATTATGTTGCGATTTTGAACATGAAAACAAACCTTCAGAGTCATTACTGGTCAGTTCACGAGTCTACAACGACATATGCTGCTGTACCTCCTCCAAGCTGAAGAGGACTCCTCCAATCGGGGCTCCAAAAGCAACAGACACCCCAGCCGCCGACGCAGCAGAGAGGACCTGAGAGAACAAAACAAACGCATCTCAGCTGATGTGATGGGGTTTAAAACGATATAAAAACTGTAAACAATGACTTCAATTTCTTCTCCCCCACCTCTCGTTTCTTCGCCTCGTTCTTGCTGTACTTGGGGAAGAGGTAAGAGAAGATGTTCCCACAGCAGCAGGCCACGTGGACCAGGGGGCCCTCCTTCCCCAGGCTGAGGCCAGACGCCACAGCCAGCACCAGAGTGATGGTCTTGATCATCAGGGTCCACTTGCCCAGGTAACCCCGGATGATGAACCCACTCAGGATGGTCTTGATCTGAAGAGGAGAGAGGAAGAGGAAGGTAGAGATTGAAGTTAAAGGTTCCATATCATAAAAAAGTGAGATTTTCATGTTTTTTTTATTATAAAGCAAGTCCTATATAAATACTGTGAAAGTATGGAAACACTCAATCCACAGGGAGATACACACAGCCCGTATTCAGAAACTCTGTATTGAAACAAGCTGTCAGGATTTCTGCCCTTTGTGATGTCACGAATATACAATATTTAGACCCCTTACGCAGTTTTAAATGTAAACATTCTAAATGTGTCCCAGTTTATTCCTGGTTGCAGTGTATGTGAATGTCATCAGCTGACAGGAAGTACACATGGACCCAAGCTGTTGCCTAGCAACGCAATTCTGTTGCAATTCCATCAAAATGCGCTAAAACGGAGCGTTTAGACAGAGGGGTAAATATAGGTATATTCTGGTTGACCGTATGAGGAAACTAAAGGTTTTTTTGAACATTACAGCATGTAAACATGTTCTAGTAGAAACACAAAATACAAGTATGAACCTGAAAACGAGCATAACATGGGACCTTTAAGTCGAGCTACAAGGGTCGGTTTGATTTTCCACTGAGGACAAACATGCAGGAAACGTCGTCATGGCAGAGTAAGGTATTAAGAAGTTGAAGATACAATGTGGTCGAGTTGGCAGACTGCGCGAACCCCACCCGTTGAGAAGTGTAAAAATATTTCCGGCTCATTATGAAACTGTGGCGGGCTGGATGTCAGATCACTTTGATTTCATTTGAATTAGGCCACACTGTGGTTGATTATGATTGGATAAAAGGTCCAACATGTTAGATGCCACATAGACATTATCACCAACGTTCTATGACCTTAATCGCTGGCTTAGACGTTAACACTTTATCACCATAACATCTGAAAGTAGTATTTAATCAATTTAAGATATTATCCTGACCCTTTGTTTCAGTATTTTTGGGCCATTTTCTATGCCTATTAGACAGTGAATAGTAGAGAGCTGACAGGAAATGACCAATTCAAATCAAGGGGACGGATGATGTCATATATCCCGCTCAACCTCTGCCTTTTTTGATCTCTTTAAGCAGATTCACTCAGGTTTTGCTCCTGATCTTTTCCTCCACTCTGTTATTGTCAACATGCTCAAAGTCTCCGTCTACCACACACGTTACTTGGCAATGCAGTTCTTGTTCCCATGGCAACAAAAAGGAAATTTTTTTTAAAGCTCAGAGCACTTTTTTCTTCACAGTGCGGTCAAACCTGTCACATCTCCCTGCTTCCCACTGAATTAACAATTTAAAGCCACTTTAAAAGGGAAACCCCCGTAAGCACGAAAACACGCTGTGAGGATCCCACAAAGTGCTCATAACTAATTAGACCTCGTTCACGGAGAGTTAAGAGGCAGCTGCGGAGATTTATAGGCATTCTATTTCATGCGCTGCTTTGAGTTTTGAGACACCCAGAGCAAATTGATCGGACGTGAGAAAACGAGAGAATGAGAGATAAAACAGAATATCAATAATCTGCCCTTCACTCACTCTGAAACAGAGAGACAAGAAAAGACACTCAGGCACAAAACGATTTATCCTGCTGACCTCATTAGTTTAATCAAACTGAGATGAATATTTGTCAAAAAAAAACCTCTTAAAAGAAATGTTTGAAATGTTGCATGAAAGCTCTTGGATGTTGGAGTTTCAACACGGTCCCTGCATGCAGCTGTGAGAATGTTTCAAGTGTAGCTGAGAAGGTTTTTGTAAAAGCGAGGTTTTCCTCACCTCAGGGATCCCCGAGCCGCAGGCGTAGGGAGCGAACACCTTGACCAGACAGACGGCCAGGAAGGCGAAGGACAGAGCCCAGTAGATGTACATGAAGTAGTTCATGATGTACGAGCCAGGCCCCTGCAGAGAGGAAGTAAAAGAGTCAACACCTCGTAACTCACTGGCACCAAGAATCATTCATGTAATGTGTGGATGTGACTGAGAGCACGTCTGGAAGAAGATATGCATGTGTGTTGTGCGCGGTATGGATGTTAATTATCTCTGTACACTGTTTCTTATACATTTTTTGTTCACTAAATATTATTCCTTCTTTCCATTTGTTATCCCTGTTCAGCTATTGCAATCAAATCTGAATACTTCCTGCATATATTTCAAATTAAAAGCCTACCATGAAAGAGAGAGGGGCTGTGCTGCTGTTTGGTTTTTAACGGGCTATCACGAGAACCGATACTTCGGTACCAAGTTGATGCCAAAATTCATTAAAAACGTGACGTTACTCGTCTTTCTACAGTACAATTTATTGAAAAAAGATAGATGGTGTAATTTCCCCATCTCACAATATGTTTTTATCTAACGAAATATTCTGCTTCAATCCATATTTGTTGGTGTTTAGCTGATAGAAAATCTCCCCGATAATGCTACATTGTGAACAACAAATCTGCGTTGAAATCGGCAGGAGGTTAATGCTAGTTCATGCTAGCTGTTAGCAGCCGGTGAGGAGCACAATCCTGCCTGGCTAAATAACAGAGCTAACAGCTAACGTACAGAGGACACAGTGAGTTACATTATGATGCGTTCAAGCTCTATTCAGTAAAAATGACTATTGGGTGAAGGTTAATTATAACGTTATCATGATGTGTTCTTGTAAAATTTAGTTTGTGGCAAGAAACTTGAGGCGGATCATCAGGTATCAATAATAAATTCATAAAAAACAGTATGGAAACAGTAATAAAAGGAGTGTATGTTGAAGTACATGGGATTTATTGTTTTGTTTTTTTCCCCTGGTATCAAATTGGGTATCGAGAATAATGGAATTTCACTGGTATTAGTTTAGACTACTAAATTCCTGGTATCCCTACGTGACACAGCACTGCACGAAGTGTTGAGTTTCACCGATGATAGCGATAACAGAAAAGTGACAGTGGAAATAATTAGTGAATGCAAAAACATGGAGGACGTTTTGAGGTTGCATCAGCAGCAGTGACGTCTCTAGCATGTGCCTGCGGTGTTAGTCTACCTCAGCCTGCCCCAGTATTAGCTCAGCCCAGCTCTTCCACTGAGGACACTTGTCCCGCTCAGCGAAGGTGGTCTCATTGGACGTCCAGCAGCACTGCTCGTGGTTGAACCACATGGCGCTCAGACACACGCCCTCCTTCAGGTCGTTCATCCAATCAGCAGCAATGTCAATCAGGCCAGCCAAAGCACCTGGCGGGAGGAGGAGGAAGAGGAGGAGGGAACCAGGAAGGAAGAGAGGGGCGAAGAGGTGAAGGCAGGGAGGAGAGAGGAAGTGGAAATAAGAGAAAAAAAGAGGCAGTTTTTATACGAGCCTGTTATCTTGTCAATTTAGAATAGCAAAATATATTGTGTAAAAATCACTATATCGAAAGAAAATATAAAAATACTAAATGAAACCTGACAAAGCGCCGTTCAGGCTGCAACATGGAGGCCTTTTGCCCTAACAAGTGTCTCTTTCTTCTGCATCCTTCTGCTAAAATTTCTTTTTTTATCTGTTCAAAATGTACCTTAAAGGGAGATTTGTCAAGTATTTAATACTCTTATCAACACGGGATTGGGCAAATATGCTGCTTTATGCAAATGTATGTATATATGTATTATTGGAAATCAATTAACAACACAAAACAACCCTCACAGGTACTACATTTAGTATAAAACATATGCTCAAATCATAACATGGCAAACTGCAGCCCAACAGGCAACAACAGCTGTCAGTGTGTCAGTGTGCTGACTTCACTATGACTTTCCCCAAACTGCATGTAATTATCATAAAGTGGGCATGTCTGTAAAGGGGAGACTCGTGGGTACCCATAGAACCCATTTTCATTCACATATCTTGAGGTCAGAGGTCAAGGGACCCCTTTGAAAATGGCCATGAGTTTTTCCTTGCTAAAATTTAGCACAAGTTTGGAGCGTTATTTAGCCTGCTTCTCGACAGGCTAGTAGACATGGATTCCTTAGGTTTTGTAGTTTCATATGATACTAGTATCTTGATTCTAGCTTTAAAACTGAGCCCTCTACAACTTAAAAACCACAAGTTGTGTTAATGCGTTAAAGAAATGCGTTATTATCTTGTTAACTGTGACGCTCTAATTCTATTATAATGTATTAAAAACAATTAAAATCCTTAATTTCACATGTTTCCAGTCAGATGAGCCTTTACAGCAGTGTCATGGGCTCATTTATGCAGAAAGATGTTAATCTGTACCCAAGACCTTTTATACTTTTTACATAAAATACATGATTTAGATAAGAGCAGGGAAACACTATGAACCCTGGTGTATTTTGCTCATTTCCCTCCCTTTGTAACCTGAAACTTAAAGAAGCTTTCCTACAAAAAAACGTCACTTTTGACTAGCAGGTCCTCACAGGGACATAATATAAATCATTTGTGTAGATTATCGCTGTTTTGAGGACTGGAAGGTGAGGCTCTTGCAGGAGGAAGAAAAATACTTTCATTTGCAGGTTAAATGAGAGTAAAAGACGGAGGGAGACCAGGAGAAAGATTGAGCGTGAGGCAAAGCATGTGAGAGTCACCAGCAGAGAAGGTAACGGCCAAGTGCGTGTGTTTGTGTTGTATGTGTGCACGTGTGTTACCTGAGGCCAAGCCGGTGAGCGTCACCACCAGCCACCCAGACCAGGCGTCGTACAGGCTCTTTGTGAACTCCCATGCTGACTCCTTTTTCTTACTGTTGATCTAAAAACACACACATAAAACAAGCTGATACCAAAAGCCTGAGAATGTGACGTTAGCTGTTAGCAGTTAATGTTACAAGAAGCAAGAATAAATAACAGAAAACTAAAATTAGATGAACTGGCAGTAATGCAAGTAGGTCAAAGGTTTCTAACTACTCCCCAATGATAAGTAAATCTACTCTAGTTGCAACATTTCCACTGTTTTTACAATAAAGCAATAAAATTCCAGGTAAGGCAGGTGAGACAAGGTTATAAAAACAATGTTTGACAAAGTATTCAAATAACATTCAAATTCTCAGAGTTATAATTTCCAGGACTGCTGCACTAAATCACTTCTGGAAAGCGGGGCTGCAATGGTGTGTCAATATTTGAATTCAAATGTTGACACAGAGAGGTGACGTGGAGGTGTAGGACAGGAAGTCGGATGTCTGTTGTGTGTCCGTTCACTCTGGTTCATTCATGAGTTCATGCTAATGAAGACAAACTAGTCAAACTAGATTTCTGCAATTCAATACTATCTTAAAATCAGAATTTTGAAGCAGAAAACATCCATTTCAAAAAATGTGGCGATATTATTTTTCCTCGGATTTTTTGTTTACGTTTCAGTTTCTGTAGATTGATTGCGATATTTTCCCTCTCTCTAAAACTGCTGATCCTAACGACCCAGTTCTTCTTTTATGTGACCAAAACTATCTGTTGCTCCACAGGATGTTGTGTTACACATGGCTTCCTGTGCAGCAGAGGATTTTTTTTTGCTGACACCAGCTAATGTGGCTTTATGAACTGGAAACAGGCTGAGCTACGTGGATACTTGTGAGAGCTGAGTATCATTTTTCTGACAGGTAAAAAACCCTATAACCTTCTGTCCATGTTTTAAGGCTAGAGGCCTCAGTATGCCTCAAACAAAGTGGTTGTTGGATCGTCTAAAGGTCGGGTTATACTACAAAAGGAGTAGTTTGTTCGACGTGTTGTCCGGCTGCGTTGGAAATCAAAAGTGTGTATGTAGTTGTTATGAAAAGCCAACTGTCAGAGAGAGGGGGGAAACACGATATTGTTGAAATATGAGGATAATGGCGCACATTTTCAGAAGACAAGTTGCACTCAGTTGGTCACAAGTGGGAGTAAAATTGAAGCAAATTGGCAGTTTAAAGGGAGTTTTAAAGTGGGGTTGTATGAGGTACTAATCCATCAGTGTATTACCTACAGTAGATGACAGTCAGCCCGCACCCAGTTTGGAGAAACAGGAGTTACCACACGGGACCAAAGCTATATACTGCTGTGGACGGGGCCGGCAGAAAAACGTATTTTAGACACCTAAAAGAAAGGCTCACCTAAAAAAAAATCAGTTTACGTGTATTCTATATTTAGAATATTTTCATTGTTTTACCTTGCCGTTTGACAGCCCTTTCTGACGGGGAACTGAAGCCACTGTATTCATCTATGCTCTCTTTAAAACCAAAAGACTTCATTGAAAAAAAAAGTAGTTGCTGGTCTACCGCTGCCTCGATCGGTTAGTTTGTTTGTTTGTGCTGTAGTGTGAATTTAGTGAATCCAAGCTAACCAATGTCATACAATAACATAAGCAAACTAACTAATCGAGGCAGCGGTAGACCAGCAACCCCCGTGTTCTGAGGTAAAATTACTATTGTTATCAATGGAGTCTGGTGGCTTTGGCAAGAGCATAGATTAACGGCTTCAGTTCTCCGTCGGTAACATAGACTGTATAGCTGTCTCAT
Source organism: Sebastiscus albofasciatus (assembly GCA_916701655.1). Lineage (NCBI taxonomy): Eukaryota > Metazoa > Chordata > Actinopteri > Perciformes > Sebastidae > Sebastiscus > Sebastiscus albofasciatus. Next base: position 83,033 of record CAKAOI010048262.1, read on the forward strand.
GGTAAGGTAAACCAGCAAAAATATTCTAAATATACACTTTAACGGTCTGCTTCTCCAAGCTGGGGGCGTGTTGACCGTCATCTACTGTAGGTAATACACTAACTATAGATAAGTACTTCATACAACCCCACTTCAAAACACCCGAACTATTCCTTTAAAAACATTTGCTTTTAAACATGGTCAGAGGACATGTTGTGCAAACTAGCTCGTTTGAAGCATACGGAGACCTTTAAGGTCTAAGGTTGCATTTTAATCCAGCTTCAGTCTGCTCACCTTCCGGTGCCTCTCGCGGTCCTTGCATTTCTCGCGGACCCAGTCGATGGTGTGGAAGTCGTCGTAGGTCCCCACACCAGGGATGGGCTCCTCTAGGAAGTCCAACAGGTGGGTGGTGCTGCTGGGTGCCCCGCCCCCGTTAGACATGACGTAGTTAGACCCTGAAGAAGAGAGACAGAAAGATGTTGGTGAACTGTTTGATTAAAAAAGGATCATCACTGCCTGCTGCAGCTCCTGGATTATCCAGCCCATCATAGACACTGCAGAGCTAAACACACAGTCACCACTGAGAGATAATGACACAGCTACTCTGAGAAAACGGCCTGCAGTCCATCACCTCATCTGGAACAAAAACAATAGAGGGAGTGGAGGGTTTATCTGCACCGCTGCCACATTTGGATGAGTAAACGCCGCTGAAATACCTGGAGGTAATATTTAATCCACATTTATACACAGTCACACCTACACTGGAGCTCATGGGCACCTTAACAGCAGCTCTTGTTAATTTTTCCTGCTCTAGTAGTCTTTTATATTTTACATTTAGAACACCAAAGCTTTAAATGACATTTTAACTCAATTTAAAACCGTCAACAGATGCCTTGTTGTCTTTTTCTTGAAAATCCAACGTCCTTTTAAGCGTAAAATCTTGGATGTCTGTCAGTCTCATTAGCGCTGCTCTGAATGTATCGGCCTCCGGGCTGCCAGGCAATGTGACTACCTAAAGGTCAAATAAGCATGTAGAGTCAGTTCAGTAATGACTTCAACATGAGTATGACTAGTCAAAGCATATGATTTAACAAAGCAAATGTTGTCCACTGCTCTATAGAAGGTAGTACTGATAACATAAGTACATTATTATAGTGACTTTGCTCATGACAGTGACATGAGACACTGAACGTCTCTGGTTAGGTCTGATATGATCTGGCTGGATGCACAGATTCAATAGAAGACGGGACGTAAATCATATTGACTCACACACACACACACACACACACACGATATAACAGAGCGAGGAGAAGCAGTTTAAGGGTTAATTCTCTCTGCTTGTTATCTGGAAAACATCCCAGGATTAGCATCGCTCCCATTAGGGCTGCATGATGAGAAATTTCTTCCATAAAAGAAAGTAATATTTTATAATATAGTCAACAAGGGGATAATCACAAATCTCCTTATAATCCAGTAAGTTTAATATAATATCTCATTAACATTAAAATGCACTGCCACATGTTTAATCTGTGTTGGATGAATTAGGGAGGACTGACCCATCGTCTGACATTTTGAAATAGTCAGAAGAGCCGAAGAGCCTCATCCTCCCACTTGTGACGACGCAAATATGCGAGACTTCTTCATCTGCGACACAAAGGCAGCACAGTGTGCCACGAGGACAAAAGAGAGACGCAGTGCAACAGTTGGGGAAAAATAATTATGTGACACATCATAACTTGTTTCTCCAGTCTGTGTACATCCAGAAATGGTGTAATGAGGTGTAATTACTCTGTGTTTTAATGAATCTGACTCCGCTTAATGAAACAAAACAGAAGCTAAATAGTGACAAATGCTGCTGGGACTGTGCTCTGTGAAAGCACTGAACAAAGTAAGTATCCATTCTTACAAATATGGCTGAAAGCACTCGATTAAGCATCATTTAAAGCTTCTGTAATGGAACACATTTCTACCTTCTTATGCCAAGTACACATTACATGAGAATCAAAACGATTTTGGGTTATCATAAGTCAAAAAGCACCGTTTCACTGACAATGTCTGGTTGAAAGACTCAAAGCGTTGCTGCTGAGAACTTAAACCTCCAGAGTTCAGAGAAAATATTTTCAGATGATGTTGACTGACTCCTAAAACAACCGCAATTTCAATTCTTAAAAGACAAACTCATTTTGTTTTTACGAAATAAGTATTTTATTTTTTTTGCCCTCCACTGCAGGAACTTTCCCCTGGAATTAGGAACCTTTTTGAGGAACTCATTGTGTTTCAACCATAGTGAACAGGGTCTAAATTAAGTTCCTGGGACTTTTTAGGAAGTAAAAAGGAACTTTCTTTGTTGGGGGAGGTAGTATTTTCTGAAAGTACAGGAACTTTGGAGGTGGAGTTTGCAGGGATTATCGTCTCTGATTGGTCAAACACACACACACACACACACACACACACACACACACACACACAGCGCCGCTGCTTCAACTGTACCGCTTCATTTATAAAACAAAAACAAGTACTCGATTTATGGCCATTTTAGGACGACAGCATTTCTCTTTGTCTGATAACATTAAAAGTAAAGTTGAGCTTTGCTGTCGGCTTCCTGACTCATTTAAAAAAAAAAACAAAGACAAGAAAAGAGAGAGAGACGAAGCGCAGCGGTGCTGTGAATGAGAGAAAAAAAGTTATTGTTTCATGGCGGTTTTGTTCTAGAGCATAAATAATAATAATAATAATAACCATCAACAGATACTGTGGAGACAGACGCTCTTAGTTTCATTTTCCTCCTCTGCATTTCATTCATCACATCCAACGTGCGTCAGTAAATATACGCAGCAGTAAATGTCGTCATTTCTAATTTTTTTATGTCTTGTAGCGGACACACTGAACTGAAAGGATGCAGAGTGTGTTTACCGCCGTGACCAGCAGCAGCTCTCGTCTCATGTCACGTTGCTTTTTCATACGTCAGCGGACTAACTTGCTGAATCCTCGCAGACATGTAAACACAGACAACAGTGGACTGAAGTAACCTTTTAGTTTCTTGAAAAGTAGTCCCGAGACTAAAATTACCAGGAACTTCTTGGTGGGAACCCGGCTCATGTGGCATCAAGCTGAAATGAATGCTGTCACACGCTTAGTTTGTAACAGTCCATCTCCACTTCATTCATTCATTCATTCAGTGCCACGCGGTCAGTCACATATCAGTCAGGCATGTTGCTGCTGAATTTTCCAGCATCCTGTGATCAGTCACTGTTAGCAGCTCCTGAGGGTAGAAATTCAGCTATTTTAGCAAATAAATTTGACTTTAGAATAAAAAGGAATCACCGAATGACTGCTGGTTCCCCGCCAAAGTGGCCCTTAAGAGTAGACAAACAAAAAGAAAGCACATTTTGCACCCTGCATGCCATTTAGTGACTAATGTGATCTGTAACAATAAGAAACAAAAGTACCTCAACACCGCCGAAGATAAAGTGCCAATCGAATGCCATACCACAGTCAATACTAAATCTTGTGGCCGTTTGAACAGCAAACATTCCAGTCAGTCCACAATACATGTTTAATCTCCTGAGCATAACTACGCCCGGGACGGGGTCATGACTTTCAAACAAGGCCTCATTCATAGCTTCATAACCCTCTATGATCTGCCTTAAACATCCCTGAGATGGCTCTAACCAGGGCCGTAAAACAGATCATAAAACGGCATCTGTATCCTTCCCAAGCATTATTATACTGCAGCTGCTATAACAATACAAAGGTATTGCCATATAAAATAAATGAGCGACAACGCACCAAAAAATTAAGAATATAAGCAGCGAGAATCAGATGATGCTTTGTATTAAATTACATAACATCTCAGTTTGGAATAAAGTGAGATTTTTCCCCAATAACTGCAACATAAGCAGAAGATAAAGCCCGTTTCCCCACATTACAGATGTGGGCCAGGACACAGCCTTTAAAAGAAAGTGCAGCTTGTATATCACTGCTTGATGGGGGTCAACTCTTTTGGTGAGAATCTCTTTAAGAAGCAGAGACAAAATGAAAGTGCAGCTTTCATCTGACCGGCCGTGTAAACTGTTGTAGAGTCAGCAGCAGTAAGAGTGTCAGGCTTGGCAGGGAGATGCTATCGCTTTCCATTTTGATAGCAGAGTGACGGTTACAGTCTGGATCCTCCAGCCACAGTGTGTGTGTGTGTGTGTGTGTGTGTGTGTGTGTGTGTGTGTGTGTGTGTAACTGAAGGGAAGGTGGAGCAGTCTGATATGGATGTCTGCATTTCCGTACAGGACTGACCTTGCTGAACATAACAACAGACAGACTGGACTCCTCTGAGGGCAAAAATAAAAACAGTAGAGCTGTGAGCGACTTTCTTGTTAACTGTTTTAAAAGGAAATGTTTGCGTTTGTTGCATGGTCAACTTTCCTCTGAGTCATCAGTTCGTACATCTGCACAGTAAGCACAAAAGAGTGAGCTCTTTCAGTCAAAACAAAGACTACAACCCTTAAGAAATGTGCTACATATCTTGTGGGAGCTTTGAATTCAGGTTCCATTGAGGAGAAATTGGTGTCTCTTTATATTTTTTGTGGTATTTTTGTGGCCACCAGCAGTCGAACACTCTGTTGCTGGTAGCAAGTAGTACTTCTGGTACAGTTCCATAGCAGTAGCAGGTTAACCGACATATCAGACCTTTTCTATATATACTGTATATATATATATCTTGTGGTATTCACAACCTCGTAAGTGGAGAGTTTCTGAAAGCTCTGAGTTCACGAATTGTGACGTGTTTGTTGACGTCAGAAATGGCGGAGGCCTTGGAAGTTCATTTTTCGGTGCATAATAAGTTAATATATTGTGATTTTAGTCGTATGTTGTTTTTTGCACGGTGCTGCATCACTTGAGGCCAGTTGGGACACGGTGTTATGGACAAAACATGCAAAAAATAGATATTTGAATAGTTCAAACCTGTGTGTGTTTTTTTTTAGAACGAATATTCAAATGTCATTTTGGGCTAGTTTTGACAGCCGTAGTACTGTACTTAAGTACATATTTGAGGTACTTGTACTTCGCTTGAGTCCTTTCTTTTCATGCCATTTTCTACTTATTCTGCACAACATTTCAGAGGGGAAATATTGCACTTTTTACTCCGCTACAATTCCACTTAACTAGCTTTTCAGAGATTTCAACCGTATTCGCCATGAGTTGCGATCAACAGATACACCTGTTATCCTCACTGTAATGTTTATGTACACATGCGCATTCAATTTACCATCAGCCAACCAATTTTTGCAGCAACAAATATTGAATAGAATGTCTTATTGCTTGAAACACTACAGAGATAACAGTTCCAACGTTAAATTACCAGCTGGCTTTCTGAGATAGGATGAGGAGGACGACCACCAGGTCAGCTAGCCGATCCTCATATCTCCATAAATCAACCATACATTCAAAATCTAAATATTGCGTGACACCAGTTTCTCTGCTGGTTGATTCAAAATGCATGCTGGGATAAACTTTATCTATCTCAGTTTTCACAGTTTCACAATTAGTTCTGGGGAAAGACCAACTTCCGTCTTCAACTTTTATGGGAAGTGTGTTTAACTGGAACCGTAGCTGTGCATCAACACACATAGCGAGGGCAGAAGAGATGGACTTTGCTTAATGAGCGTGATGACCTTGTGCATCCAGCTGCTGGGAGGGTCTCCTCCCAAAAAAATCTGGGCAGAGAGACCAGAACCGGGTATAAAACTATGCTGGACGCAATCACTTTTTCCTGGCAGAAAACAAGGAGTCTACCATAATAAATCCTGCTCTGACAGGACTGGACAACCTGTTCCAGTCTGAGTCAAGACAAAGAGAGGCCAAATGTTTCCCGACTAATCACGGGGATTGATACGGACTGAAGAGACTGCAGTTTTATAGTGATTTCTTAAAAGGCCTTTCAAAGCAACCGTTTAATGAGACGGTGACGGTAATGACTTTGCGGTTTTCTCGGTGCACCTTCAGGTGTCTTAGTGGACGCTCATGTAACAAATTCCCTAATGGACATTACACATTTCATTCATTCATTCTAAAAACCCACCTTATAGTGAGCATCTTGATGTTGATTTCTGATAATAAACAATTGAGAATGTTTATAATGTCAAATTACCTTGTAGTTAACATGAACAAATCTTAATCTGACATTAAAATATGGCCAGAGTTTTGGTTTAAAACATTTAAAACAGAATCGTTATCAACATGTGAAGAGATTACCCCAGCTAGCCCCGGACCGTACTGTCTTGTAATACCATTTGAACCTTGAGAGACGATAGTGAGTGACTGTAGCGTCTAGTCTGCCTTCAGACCAACATGAGTTTACACCACTGCCTTCAGGACGGCGCTATCTGCCGCCTCACAGAAAGACAAACCGCTACTCCAAGTCGTTCATTCCTTCCGCCATTAAACTGCTGAACGCGGAATAACTATCTCGAATGAACGACAACAAAAATGTTTTATTTACTTTGTGAATGTACAGTTATTTTGCACTAACCACATAATGGTTGTCCGTGTTTGCATTAGGTTCATTCTTGGAATGTAATTTGCAATGTGCAAATACTCTTGGCACTTAATTCTATTCTATTTATTTATTTATTTATTCTTTTATCTCGTCTTGTTTTTATTCTTGTATTTATTGTTTTTATTGCGAATATTTTTAATCTTGTACTTTTATTGATCTGCACCTCACCATATGCCACCTACTGCGTTCCCTCTGTCACTGATGATTGTGCAGTATGAATGTGTGTAAATGTCTCGGTGGACTGCAGAAACTGAATTGCCCTTCGGGGATAAATAAAGCTCTCTGTATCTGTATCTGTATCTGTATGAGACGATGAAGAAGTAGAGCTGCCCCGAGGGCTTGTCAATCACGTTGAAGGTGCAGGGTCCGTGTACGTTTCGATCGTTTGTTTACTGGATTAAATCCAAAGTGGCAGAAAAGAGAACGGACCCAGTAGTAGAGGTGAAATCATAGAAATAGAATACAGGAGTAGAACGGACGTTCCCATTCAAATCAACGTAGCAGGATGGTCAGAACGTTTTTATGTGTACCGTTGTAGCACGCTGATTTCCGTATAAACATAAACCGACCTAAAAGAATAAAATGCAGATGAAAAGGGGGCAAAAAAAGTTCGATGGAAAAAAAATAATTCACTGACAACAACCCAGCAGTGTCAGACAACAGAGCACAAAAAAAGGTAAGACTGCGGCTCCACACTGCAGCAACTACTGCAACATTTCCAGCTCCCACAAAGTAGGAACAGAATGAGACGTGGCTGATTTTCAACTTCCAGTACAGGATAAATCAGACGTCCTGATGATGCTGCACTACTGTCACCCCATCAGTCGAATCAGGAGCGTGGAGCCGAGTGAGGGTGATGCCACGGAAACCAGAAACCAGAAAGGGACTGCGTACGAGCACGTCACCAGCATCACGCTCCAACGGTTCAGCGGGGCATGTAGACAAAAGACACACACACACACACGAAAATAAGGCTTCGGTTTCATTCCCTTGTGCATTAGGACAGTGACGCAGCGATTCTGTTCGGCCTGCATCAGGGATAAAAAGCTGTGTCGGTGCACACGCAGGCCAGTAATACCACTTCCTGTGTTACTATGATCAATGTGGTGGGGATTGACCATCAGACGACTGCTTGTTCAGGAGGTTTCTGTGTCAAACGAGTTGAGAAATTCCACATTCAGTCTAACAACTGCCCCCGCTGCATTCCCCTGTATCATTAGGCTACTACTGCTGAGTAAATCAGATCAGAGAGGTTTAGAGGCGGCTGGTCCTGGACACCCTGGATCAGCCTGGTTGGCGTAGGGTTAGTCTGCTCAGCCATCATGTGATCAGCTTCATAAACTGACCCCGACAACCTCCGTATAGGCTGTGAAACACTCTGGTTTACCGACAAGCAGGTGGAATCCCTGCAGTTGCACAAAAAGGCTGATAAATAAACGGATCAAAGTCCGAAACGCTTCTTTTTTTTGGTGTGTGTTTACATATGACGGGTTGGTTCCAGATAGTTGAGACAAGGACACAGTGTTTAAGGTGAATGGCCTTAAAGGGGTAGTTCAGAGGGTTTGAAGTAAGGTTGTATGAGGTACTTATCCATAGTCAGTGTATTACCTACAATAGATGACGTTCGGCACGAACCAAGTTTGGAGAAACAGACAGGAGTTACCGCACGGAACCAAAGCTATAAAGAAAGGCTCACCTAAAAAAATCAATATCAGTTTAAGTGTACGCTATATTTTGAATATTTTTGTTGGTTTACCTTGCTGTAAGACAGCTATACAGTCCATTAACCATTATCTATACTCTCGCCAAAGCCACCAGACTCCATTGAAAGAAACAAAACAGTAATTCTGCCTCAACCTGTTTGTTTGTTTGTGTTATTGTGTGACTTTGGTGAGTTTGGATTCACCAAAGTCCCGCAATAACACAAACAAACTAACTGATCGAGGCAGCGGTAGACTAACAACCCCCCGTGTTCTGCAACGTAAAATGACTGTTTTTATCAATGGAGTCCGGTGGCTTTGGCGAGAGCATAGATGGATACAACGTCTTCAATTCCCCGTCGTACAAGGGCTGTCTGACGGCAAGATAAAGCGCTGAAAATATTCTAAATGTAGCGTACACTTAAATTGATATTGATTTTTGTAGGTGAGCCTTTCTTTTAGGTGGCTAAAATACGTTACGTTGCCGTCCCCATCCACAGCAGTACATCGCTTTGCTTCCGTGTGGTAACTCCTGAATCGTCTGACCGTCATCTACTGTAGGTAATACACTGACTATGGATAAGTATCTCATACAAGCCCACTTCAAAACACCTAAACTATCCTTTTAAAGTGACCAAACTACTATATTTATAGTGCAAACACTACATGTTACTTATCTGGATTATAATTCCTGTATAATCACGACATGGAAAACTGCCAGAAGATGCTTCTACGTGTAGGTGCTGACAAAATGGAAGGAAAGGGGTGGATGTACGGTTAGATCATCTAGAGACTGAAGAACTACAGAAAGGAGAGGATCGCAAGTTGAACTGGAAACTACGACACTGTGCATCTGCAAGGAGAGAGAGGGGGAATAAAAGCTTGGATGTAGGGACGTCCCTTTTGCACAAAGTCGACTCACTGGGGGCCTTTTGTCTCTGCTCGCTCACCGTAAAAATCTAACAAGGCCTGGAGGAACCGAACGAGCACACATGCAACTGGAAAGGAAAAACCCCCTTAAGGCGACATAGGAAAGACAAACAAGTACGAACACAGTAAAGAACTCAAAATGTGTCGTAGAAAAATGTGGCACACAATTGGACTGCATGCCTTCACCGTTATGTGTGATGTGGTGTAAGGTGGCGTCCTGAATCTGGCCAACAGGTGTCCTCACACTGCAGGAGCAAATGTGAAACGCTTCAACAACAACACAGCCTACATCTACTGAGCATCCAGTTCACATTATGTAGTAGCCAAAGCCTGACTGTGCCTCTCTCTCTGTGTGTGTGTGTGTAGAAATTAAAATGGATGCCCATGATGTTGCCTTTCGCTGCTGCTGCTGCTTACAGGCCCCGAGCACAAGCCTTCACACTCCCGTCTTTATCTCATTATCTCATGGCTGACGTGCACACACACACTGCTGGTTGATCATCAACAGAGAGGTGAATGGTGAAATAAGCTACGCAGGTTATTTCCTCCACACATATAACATGCAGTCTTCAAATCCATACTGATTTCCTCAGATGAAAGCACTGTTTGCTTTAACCTGCCATATGGCTTACATGCACTCACTGTACAAGGAGAAGGAGAAGGAGGGTGGCCTCTGTCATCACAGCAGCGTGAGAGAAAAGGAGGGAATCGGAGTGGGGAAGAAGGGGGTGAAAATAAGAAAAGAGGAGGACGTGGCGTACCTCTTTTAGGGATCTCCTGCAGGGGGATGGTGTCCCCACCCCCGTCGTAGGGCAAATAGGGGTCGGCCGCCGCGTCCTCCTCCTCCATGTTGACAGCTGAGACGAGGCTAGGCTGAGCTAAGCTTCACTACGCACTGCTCGCTGCGTTTGCTGCTGCCATGTTTACCAGAGGAAGACAAGCAGGGCTGTGTGTGTGTGTGTGTGTTTGAGAGGAAGAGTGTGTGTGTGTGTGTCCTCTCTCTCTCTCTCCCTCCCCCCTCCGTCTCCCTTTTCTCTCTCTCCCTCCACTGCAGCAGCTGACTGTTAGAGCTGATGATGTCACCACACACACACACATTCAAAAGGGAAAGACAGAGCACACCAGGCCGGTCAGCCTTGCCTGCTTGGTTGCTAGGGGAGATCAGTGAGCCCTGCCTGTATGGGAGAGACCAAGGTGCCGGGTCACAGGGGTGTGTGTGTGTTTGAGAGAATGAGCTCTATAAAATGGGATATTCCATTCTGAGCAAGTGCAGGGGGGTAAAGTAAGAAGGAAAGGAAGTTCTAATGTGGATAATGATAATAGAAATGAAAGATATTAGTCAATTAATTGATCATTTTGATTATCACTTCCTTGTTTTGTCATTTTTCAAGCAATAATGTTACTGGCTCCAGCCCCAAAAATGTGTCCTGCTTTCTTTGTCTCATATGATGGTAAACTGAATATGATTGAGTTTTGGACTGATAGTTAGAGAACACAACAAGACTTGGAAGGTGTCATTTTCCACAATATAAGTCTGACATCTTGTAGAGTAAAGCCGGGCACACAATGTACAGTTTTTAGAAATGTTGTCGTGTAATTCCTACTCCTACTCTACGAGTGGATTGTTTGCGATTTAAAGCAACAGCTCACGATTTGTGTGCTCACGCTGTACGGTCCGATCGTCAGCCACAACCTGAGTGCTCACACTAAACATGTAAAATAGAAGAAAAACAAAACATGGCCGGTTGGCTCCTGCGGGCTGTTCTGGCTGTTGACAGGTGTAAATAAAGACTTGTTTGAAAGCTCGGAGGCAGGTAAAGTTAATTTGCTAGCAGAGGTCTGTACGGGTCACAATGCTAACAAGGCCGAAACGTGCTGCCTTGATCACGACTACTGAAACGTCTAAAAAAAGTTGTGCGGCTCAAAATTGGGCCAGAAACGGTCTAAAAATTGCACAGTGTATGCTCAGCTTTACTGATAACGTATTCTGCAGATTAATCAACATGGAAAATATATTTTAGTGCCTACGAATGTCCAGCAATACGTGTCAATTTCCGCTCGTTACATGCATACAGTCTTTTCAAAATGAACTTCCGTCTTCACAGGAAACAACTTGGTTAGGTTTAGGCAACACTTCAGGAAAAGATCGTGGTTTGGGTTAAAATAACAGCAGCGGCGCAACATAAGTATGGAAGTTACGTGACAAATAAATCAACAGTGACTTCTGTTTTTTGTGTGATACAAACGTCGGTCTCCTGGGAGAAAGCTTGGAGTTTTTTGACCCACCCCGACCTCCAACTTACGCAACGTTTGTTGCTCTTTATACTTCCTGGTTCACGATTATGTGGATTACATCCAAATTTATATATATATAGATATATAAATATATC
>CAKAOI010048263.1:0-12489 GCA_916701655.1 Sebastiscus albofasciatus
TTTAATATGAATAAACAGATTAACTGTTCTTCTTTGTGTTTTAGTTTCAGATATTTAGTTTCTCAGGTTTGCTCTCATGTTTAGTTTCAGTTGTTGTGTTTCAGACAAATATAAGTTATGAAGATGATTAAAATAAAGTGAGATGAAAACACAGATAAAAAATTAAACAGTGTTTTAGGTAATAAATGAACCTTGGTCTCCATCTCTTTCTTTAGGTTCTCCACTTCTTTCTCAGCTTTCTCCCTTTTGGTCTTCTCCTCCTGGAGCTTCTTCTCAATCTGGAGGTAAAGAGAGATGAAGAGAGACATTTAGTTTCATTCAGTACTTTATTTAGTCCTCATTATATCCTGATGAACTAGTTTCTGATTGGCTGGATGTTGTGATAATGATCACATAGTTAGTCTCAGGTTTAACCTGTTGACTCTGAGCACATCTATCTAACATGAAATTAGAAAATAAGAACTTTACATTTGATCCCAGATTAGATTGAATGATAATAAATAGATTTACTGTTTCACTTCTTTGAGTTTCAGTTATTTAGTTTCTCAGACTTTTAGTTTGATCATCTTGGTCTCAGCAACAAATCAAAGTCACATGGAGAAGATAAAACAATGATTTGGTGAAAAGATGAACCTCAGTGTTCTTGGTCTTCAGCTCCTTCAGTTCTCTCTCAGCTCTCTCTTTCTTCAGCTGCTCATCAGAGAGCTGTTTGTTAAAGTGGGAGAGAGGAGAGATGAAGTAAATGCTCACATTAATGTCTGGATGAATTCTCCTTGTGATCAGCTGGATGATGAAACCTGTTCATACTCAGACAGTTTGACTCAGTTTACTCTGAGTGGATTAATACTGGAGACATAACACTGATTTATCATCTGTTACATCAACAATACTGAATCCAGAGATGCTTCTGCTTTAGAGTCATTAAATACCATACCTACTACCTGCAGGAAGAATGGAGCTGAACAGTTAGACAGATGTATTACTAGTTCAGTGTCTATCCAGAACATGTCTGTTCACAACAGGCTGAATGTTTGGTCTGTGGTGTTGCTGCTTGCAGCTTTCTAGAGAACTGATCATACAAACAACTAAACACTCAACTCTGCTCTTCGTTGGTCCTCAGTAATACACCTGATATAGTTGAGTCACATCACGACTACTCAGGAACACCGGTAGAATAAACTCTGGTTCACTGAAAGAAACACACCAAGTCTGACTACTAGTGGTCAGAAACACTGATGAAATCCACTTATCAGATGTATTAATTACCAAATACCGGTTTATTCAAAGATTATTACTATTGTCCAAATATCACCAGTCTTGTCCCTGCATGTCCTCTGGTCCTGATCGTTACCCCTCCTAGTGTGAAGTAGATTGGACTCTATTATGAAACATGGACTCTAATGTGTCTTTCAGTATTTCTTTGCTCCTATTTTTGTGACCTCAATAAACATCTTCATTGTTCTTCATTCAGTTAAAACAATTGTATTTCAAAAGAGACTTCCTCTTTTCCAGTGAACAGCTCTGACAGCGTAACATTGTGTTGATCTAATGGTGTGTAGGTGTTTGTATACGTGTGTTTACCTCTCTCATCAGCTGACTGACGCTTTCATCCTTCATCTTCAGTTGATGCTTCAGATCTTCATTACTCTTCTTCATCTGTGCTTCAGCTGCTTTTTCTTTGTCCTCCAGCTAACAGACAGACAGATGGATGTTGATTTCAACTCTTAGTAAATCATAATCAGACACAGATACTCAATCAACATATATTCATCTGTTAGTGTTCCTTTAATGTGAGAAGTGTTTGACCCTGATGTTCAGTCTGAGGTCCTGGAGACGCTGGGCTCTTTACCTGCTCTGAAAGATACTAAACATTGTTCTATCACCTCGATACTTCATGACTCTTAACTTGTGTTAAACTGCTTCTGGACATCATTATGAACTGATGATATGTTCCAGTAGTCACAATACTTTTTCTGTGTTATACATGTTATTTATTGTACATTATATAAAGGTATTGTATATATTGTACTTATATGATGACCACTTACCGGAGAAGAAGAGGAAGAGCTACTCTTCGTGTTTATAGTTCTCTCCATCTGGAAGGAGGAGGACATGAAGAGACACATGAGAACCACATTAAATGATGAGAGTAATTGTTCAACCTGCTGGTTCAGTTCCACTGAGTACAATATGAACTATAGCTTCATATTCAGTCAAGAGGATCTCAGGAAACACTTTGATCATCTAGTGTTCCTCAAACAGCAGACATGTTGAGTTGAGAGTCTGTCTGCAGGTCAGAGGCTCAGATGAGAGAACTCATTCAACCTGATCTACACTATGGATGACAAAATGTGACTTCAAACTGAAATCAATGTGTTATATTATTAAAGTGAAGATGAACCTCGTTCTTCTTGGTCTGCAGCTCCTCGTTCAGGGTCTGAACCTCCTTCTCAGCTTCCTCCCTCCTCTGCTCCTCCTGGAGCTGCTGCTCAGATCTCTTCTTCTTAGACTGAGAGGAGAGATGATGAACAGAGACATGATACAAGACATGATTTTATTATATTAGTGAAGACACAACAAATCATGCCTTTCTGGTTCATCTCTCTTATTTCTCTTATTCTAATCTCCTCTAACGTTTGCTCACATCTTCATCTCTTTGTCTGAATCGTGTCTCTTCTGTTCCATTTCTCTTGAACGTCTGAACATCAGTTAAAGTTAGCTCTCAGTCATCACTGCTCTTGTTCTCTTCTTAAACCAGTAGTAGGCAGTACATTTCATAATAACCTTTCAGCATATTGTAATTCAAGTGTTCTGAGAGACCTCTGCTCCTCCTCATGGCTCTGTTTACACCGTTTTATAAAAATAACTGTTTTAATGATATTCTCTCCATTTCTACCCACTGCAGATTTCATTCTTTTTGGAAACTGAAAGTAAAGTCCTGTTTCTTTACTTACATGTTTGCTCTTCTTCTGCTCGTTTCCCTTCAGAACCTCCATTTGCACCGTTTCATGTGTCATGAGCTGCTCTCTCTCTCTTTCTTCAGAGACACACTGATCTACACTTTTATTAATTTCAGAACCGTTCTTCTTTTCTCCTTCATCAGTTTGACCCCTGCAGCTTCTCTTGGTCTCTGTGTGAAAACATAAAGACAGTAGAGTTAAAGTATAAAAGACATGTTCATATCACAGCATATGAGACATTAGAGTCTACAATGAGGTATAAAACGGGTTATAAAAATAAAACACCTAACACTTTGACTGATTGGAAATAAAAGTAGACATACCACCACATTTTCTATCAACATCATAAAACCTGTAAAATGCTGACTATTCTATTCTATTTCTATTGAAATTCAATTTGCACAATTCATATCACTCTTCCCAATAATGTATTTTATTAATAAATGTGTGACTTACTGATTCTGTCTAGTCTCCATTTCCACACAACAAAGAGAAGCAACAGAATAAACATGATGATCCAAACAGCCAAACTAACAGCTAGACCAGTGATGACGGGAACAGAACTGGACTGGACGTTAAAGAAATCATCTGAAATGATAAAACACAGATTAACATGACATTTACAGAAAAGAGACCTTAGCAATTTGAAACTAAAACAGTAAATCACATAATAAAAAGTGATATATTGTTTTACTTGAAATAGAGATGTGTGTCTCTCTGGTCTGGTTGGTGTTCTTCTGTTGGACTCTACAGGTGAAGCTGTTGCTGTGTCTCTTCTCCACAGTCACTCTGCTGCTGACAGTATAGAGGTCATCAGGACCTCTGACTGTCTCTGGAGGTCCAGCAGAGAGGAGGTTTCCCTCACCGTCCAGCCACAACACCTCAGGCTCTGGATACCAGCCTTCAGACTCGCACTGTAACAACACGCCTCCTCTCTCTCTGGCTATCCCTGCTAAAGTGATGACCGGGTAGGAAGCAGCACCTGATGCAGAGCAAAAGGAAACATATTTCTTTCTCATTCAATGACTATTTGCTAAACTCCTCCCAAAGCAGTGATTGTCCAGTCATAGCTGAGCTACTGTAACTCTGTCTAGCTTTAGATTTCCCCAAATAAGAAGTGATGTGTTTGGAGGCTGTACTAAGATAAGTGTGTCCACTTACCAACAACAAGCTCAATGAAAGATTCTGTATTCATGTCTGGGATGTGGCATTTGTATCTCCCCTCATCAGAAGGTTTCACTTTGGAGAGCTTCAGTGAAATGTTTCCGTGCTTCAGTCCATCAGTGAACAGTGATGTTCTTCCTCTGTAGGATGGATCTTTAACATGTACGAGGTCCTGACCATCACGCCACACGTGGACAGATCTGTGGTTCAGGTCGGGTCTCGTCCACTCCAACGTCCTGGCAGCAACATCCACTGCAGGTTCCAGATGACATGGCAAAATGATGTCATCACCAACTGTTGCCACTATTTGCTGAGGTGAACCGATCAACTCAGACTCACCTGGGAGGAAAAAAAAACAAAACGAATAATTAATGCTCTCAAAATCAAGTTAGTACAATTAATAAAATAACCTGATTAAACGACTTTAGAAATGTGCACAATTACAAAGCTGATAATTAAAAGCATCTTCCACAAAATTCACATTTCCTGATCCCACATTAATAGGATTTGTTTTAGGACTTTTAGGAGCTCTACATTAGCATGATGATGAATGTATTTAAGGATTATTCAGCTTCTTAAATCCTCAGTTGGCTGTTTTAAGGGACGTGAAGTGTTTACAGTTACTTGTTGCTACTTTATTTGTCCTTTATTGTGAAATGAAGCCGTTTAATGAACTCTTATCTAAAACCAAAGGGATCAAATGTCAAATGAATTCTGACATTAATGAATTTGTAGTTATCAGTAATAGTACACTATGACAGACATTTACTTCATTATTGGCCAAATTCCAACACTTCATCATTTAACGATCGTAGTACAAATAGTGAAGTGATGAAATGTTGGTAGTCCTGAATAACGCTGATAGTGAGTTTGCTGTTTAGGTGGTTGTTTTGGGAGTTCAAGAAATAACTGTTACACCTTTAAGAGATGGAGACGACACCGTGATAATCACAAAGACATGCAGCACAGTGATGTTAGTGGACTGTTGTTTTACACTTCAGCTCCTGACATCAGTAGATGAACTCCAAAATACACACAGACTGTTTGTGTCTACTCACCAACAACAAGCTTAACGAAAGATCGTTTATCCAGGTCTGGAATGTAGCATTCATACGTTCCCTGATCAGAGAGTTGCACTTTGGAGAGTTTCAGTGAAATGTTTCCTCGCTTCAGTTCATCAATGAACAGATATGATCGTTCCTTGTAAGATGGATTTTTAGTAAGCACAAAGTCCTGACCATCACGCCATACTAAGACAAACTCAGACGCCAGGTCAGGTCTCTTCCACTCCAACGTCATGGCAACAACATCCACTGCAGGTTTCAGATGGCACGGCAAAATGATGTCATCGCCTACTCTGGCCACTAGTGGCTGAAGTGGACCGATTAACTGAGACTGACCTGGAAAGAAACAGATGTGTTGATTAATTCCTGCAGTAGGAAGCAGGTACATGTCTTCATGTCAACAGGCTCTCTATCCAACAGGACTGTTTTTCTTTCTTTTCTAAATAAATTTAAAGTGCAGATGTTAATTGCAATCCCAGTTCCATGTGAAGTCCTCCAAAGAGTGTTCGGTGGTGGATTTGAAAGGCTTAGCCCCAAAAGAACATCCAGCTGCTGTCACAGAGCCAGAAGTGATTTGGTCACTTTGTGATGAATAAACATCTGGACACAATCCCTCACAATGTTTGAAATGACAGAGGATGCCACTGACAGTCTTTATCCCTTCGTCTTGAGAGTAGAAGTTTGGATAAATGCTTACGTCCCACATTTAATAGCATGTATTGATATGATTTTATTATTATCTCTGATCCAATGTCTAATTGTGAGTTACCTCTACAAGAGTGTGCTAGGAGGAGATAGAAAACCAAAACACTGAGGGGTCTGAGCGGAGACTGAAGGGACAGTCTGTCCATCTGGGACAGCAGACCAGAGCTCTGAAATGAAACAGATGATACAGAATATGGAAACAAATAGTTTTGGGTTGGTGTCGTCCAGTGAAAAATAAGCATTACTCTCAATCTATCGATATGCTGCAGGTGTGTGTGATGGTTGGTTAATTGCTGTCAGCTGCTCCAGCAGTGCCCGTCCAGGAGAAGGAGGAGGAGGAGGAAGACACAGGAGACAAAGGGCAGGGAAACAGAGGAAACAAGGAAAACTGGACTGCCAAGGTGAAATCATGACAAAATATTAATTATACGTTCATGTGGTCCTGTTTTTGAATTCAAACAAAGGCCTACATACGGTAGACGACATGTCCGTATACTTTGACTCTTGTCAACGCTGACGGTTCCATAGAGAGTCGCAGCTATCAGGAATAAGTCATCCTCTATATTGTGTCTTGTGGAATTAAGACAGAAACAACAAATACTGTTCTTTTGTGCCTTTAAAAGTGTTTTGAGCTGCAACATTAGTTTGATCTTTCAGCTTACACTGGAACCTTTCTATGATACGAAGTCCATCTCTAAACGAATAGTCTTAAGCTGCTAAACACTCTCAGTTAAAGGCAGATTTAATTCGTCATGGTACTAATACTTTTCTGCTTCCAAGCTTCCAAGTAGACTTAATAATCTGTTATAATGTACAGTTTTGAATCAAAGAAGTGAAAGTTATGAAAGCAGACCCACTTTGAAAAAGTGAAGTTACACTAACCTTGTAGAGAGAATTAAACCAGACGTACTGCTGCATGCTATCAGTCACTTCAACGGACTGCACTCTCTCAGTCTGTAAATCATTTAAAGGATCAGCTCATGCTCTTCCCTCAAACCTTCAAGGAGCCATTCAGTGTTTCTCCATAACCTGGGCTGTTTTCAGGGTGGAAGAGTATTAAACTATTAAAACCACATGAATATGAAAGCCTTCATATTTGGCAGATTCATTCGTTTATAGAGAATATTATTCTCTCTGTTAAACTCTATTCTCACAAATTGAGTTAAAATGAATGTGCAAAGAAAAATAACATTTTAGATTTACAAAAGACCTTGAACACTAAGACTGTTTCATATCACCAAATACAATCTAAATGTGCTAAAGTCTAAATGAATATATCAGCTCCAAACAGTCTGGTGGTTGTGTTGACTTAACTTCCCTTTGAGTTTCTGTGTGAATAGCTGCACTTTGAGCCTGTTGCCAGGCAACTGGTCATGGTTATCAAATAATACAGCTGCAATCAAAACCGTCATAAACATCATCCGTCATGTCTGGTTTAATCATAAATACACCCTCCGGTCTTAGGCCTGGAAGTTAAACTGACTGTAGACTGTAAAGATGATTGTAGTAGCTCTTCTTTCAGCGGCGGGTCGGGGTCGAGGAAGCCATATCAACCACGGCCTAATGCTAAAATGTGAAACACTGCTTATTTAAATACATTCAGTTGGTGGAAACTGTCACCTACGCATGCAAAGAGCAGCTGAGCACTAAAGAGCCACAGCTCTCTCTTACAGGAAACCACCAGCAGGAGGTTTCTGAATGCTCTGCTGCTGCCCTCACTGGATTCTGTGATTCTAGCAATAATGATAGCAATTATTAATCAGCATAAGCATTTCACAGGCTCCGTAAAAACAAACATTGCTAGTAGACAGGTAGTTAAAGGTTTAACATGGGGTTTTCAACCTGCAGTAGTTAATTAGAGGATTGTGTGGAGGATAGGAAGTCAGCTGTGAAAACAGGGTTATGGACATCGATATGAATCAATCAGTTTCCACTCGTTACATGCATAGTGTCTTTTCAAAATAAAGTTCCAACGTAGGTTTACTTAGTTGTTATGTTTACTTACGCAACAAAAGCACTTGGTTAAGTTTAGGAAAAGATCATGGTTTGGGTTAAAATCATGACATCTGTTACATGACTGGCGTTAGTAGAGTACGTAAGTTACATCACAAAAGAACAGTACAATATTCACGTTAGTTGAAAAGCCCGGCTCTTGAAGCCAAAGGGTGCGTTGGTATCAGACGCTGAGGGGACCGAGCATTGATATTGAGAATGGGGTGCCGAGACATTAGTCATACTTAATGACACAACAAGCTATTCATAATGACTGCTGGGGGTGTTAAAGGTTGTTTTCTATTCACCCCCCACCCTGATACTAATTAGCTGGTGTGCATTTCTGAGATCAAACTTAGAGGATCGTGAATGAATGCCTGTAACTCAAAGACAGGCAGAATACGCTGTGTTGAAGCCACTGTGAGTCTAGCAGGAAGAACTGGACAGGAAGAGGAAGAGGAAGTTGTCATATACTTAAGCAGGACTTCAGTGTGATGCTCAGACAGTCAGCAGCAAGACAACATGGAGGTTAGAGCTCTCGGCATCAGACTGTGTGAGTACTGACTCTGTTTCTGTTTCTTCTGTAAAGGTTTGATATATTCTGTGAACACTCTTTGTCTGATATACAGTTTACTGCTGTTTTCTATCCAGTGATGCTGGTGTTCATTCTTCTGGGTGCACATATTCAGAACAGCGGTAAGTAGCAGTTATATCTGTCTCCATGATGTAACATCAGCTTCTACCTTTTGGATTTTTAAAACATTTACCAAACACTGAATTGGGCCGAAGTAAAAATGTGTGTGTGAATAGTTAAGTTTCACATTTGGGGAATACCAGAGTGTGTTCTTGAAAAAAGAACCACATCTAAACAATATCTTTCCAAAAGGTGCATGCACATTTAATTGTTTTGATGTTGTGAAGTCATATTTCGTCCATCACGGGTGTTTCATTTGAGACAGATCTCTGTCGTTCTGTTTCAGATGCAGCTTTTCGTATCGTTTCAAACAGTCTGCAGTTCTTTCAGTACGAGACGGTCTATTTTACCTGCGAGGGTCTGAATGGCTCCACTCAGCTGAGAGGGGTCAGGAACACGGCACGCTTCATTTCAGCCTGTGATACTAAGACGCCAACAGCATCTTTTACCATTCATAGAGCCTATCCAGCAGACGGTGGAGAGTACTGGTGTGAGACTGAAGGAGGAGAGAGAAGCAACAGAGTCAACATCTCCGTCACTGGTAGGTTTACGTTTCTATGAAAAGTTATAACATGAAATCCATCAGATTATCTTTGGACATGAAAAGAGATGTTTCTGTCAACATTAAACTCTTATCAATTGTCTCATCTAACTCCCACATAACATAACATTTCATGACCAGCTAAAGAACCTTTGTTTCCCAGCTGGTTCAGTGATCCTGGAGAGTCCTGTCCTCCCTGTGACGGAGGGAAACGATGTGACTCTGAGCTGCAGGAACAAGACCACTTCCTCCAACCTCACAGCTGATTTCTATAAAGATGGCCTCCTCATCGGGAGCAGCTCTACAGGAGAGATGACCCTCCACAGCGTCTCCTGGTCTGATGAAGGACTCTACAAGTGTGACATCTCTGGAGCCGGAGGATCACCAGAGAGCCCGTTAGGTAAGAAAGTCAGTTTGAGGATCAGGTTTCAGTTTGTGTCAGAGTAAAGCTCCAGAAAGCCCTCAGAGACGACCTGTTACGTCCCGTTAATACTGTCCTGGTGTTACAGCAGATGTGTCCTGTTGTCTCTGCAGCTCTTCACAGAGAGACGTGTCCCTCCTCAGACCACTTCATACATGCGGTCCTGGTCTTGAGGACTGTGTCCACCGTAGTGATGGTGGCTCTGCTGCTGCTGCTGGTGGGACTGCTGCATTGTGGGAAACTCAGAGTCAAGCAGAAATAACTGGTCCTCATGTTTACAGGTCAAAGGTCGTTTGGTCATCAAGAAAAGACCTTTTAACATTTAACCTTCTGTCTTTACTTTGACCTTTGTTCAAGTTGGCTACAAGGTGTCAAGCTTCTCTGTGTTACTTGTTCAGACTTGCAGTGGCTGTTAGACTTTCTCACACTCAGAAAGGTGAACAACCACAGAGGTACTGATGCATGGACTATTTTAAAAAGCCAGATGACAGTTTTCTCAGTACATGTTGTTGTTCTATGTTTAGTTTTAGACTCTACAGATGCTGCTGGTAATTTGAGCTCCTCAGACACAAACCGCATGAGAGACTATATGAATAGAAGAGGCGTTCAAGAGGCTCTGTAGAAACAACGAGATGGTCACAGGTTGATAGGTTTAGCATTCAGCTCAAAGCAGCTGTTCCTCAGTGCAGCCTCACAGAGCTGCTAGCGGACTGTAGACCAGCGGTTCCCAACATGGAGGTCGAGACCCCACAAGAGGTCATGAGATGATTAACAGGACGAGAAAGCAGAAAAAAAAACATTTATGCATCAAAGTTATGATTATCGTTTTGTTGAGCTTTGTTGTGCTTACCTCGATATGTGAACTTGAATCTTCTTCAAATTAAAATTCACTGAAATTCATTTATATTGAAGATCAGCTTTGGTCGACAAAGAACAACAATTTAGAACAGGGATTAATGTTCACAACCTGCAGCTACAATCTTTTACTGTTTTACTTCCGTTATCGTATTAAAGCAACACAAACACAGACTCATCTTATTTGTTTATTTGAATAAAAAACATGTAAATGAAAAAGGATTGAGTGGTTTCTGTCAATAATGTAAGAATGTACAAATATCACTCTATGAATGTAAAATGATATACAGTATTTCTTTATATAGTGTAAGTTGAGACAAATATAAAACATACATACTTGGAAGTTGATATACTGATATAAATGTACAGCATCTGGGCTTGATAATAAAATGTCAAACATGCATTTAACGTTGTATCTGTTCATTACAGTATGGGATTATATATTGACAGGATTGAATATCAAACAATACAGAACATAAAATAACACCGATAAACATTCAATCCAGTAAACATAGAAAATAAAAGGTAGTTCAATATTTGACATTTCAGAATGATATTTTACCTTAAGAATGAAGAGCAATGAACAATAGACATAAAACAAAAGCAGATAAATCACCACATTTCAAACTGAACATGTTTGTTTACATCATTATTTAGCATTCAGAATGCGTTCTGGTTTTACTGATGGTAACTTTTTAACCTTCAGAGCAAAAAGGGAAGCTAAAAATGAAAGTAAGTATGACAACTGGCTAATTAATATTAGTTCAGTGAGTATGAATTGAGTTGATATCGGACGCCAGTGTTGCTGATGAGGGTGAACTTCAGATGGTCTCCAGAGTTCCAGGGTGTCAAGTCCTTCCACCACAGGTCATACTGCTGAAAACAACCTGGGCCAGCCATCTGTAAAATACAAAAATCACAGACTTACAAGCAGAATCACTGAATCATTAAAGTAACACAAATATGTATTATTATTATTATTATTATTATTTCCTTTCATTTCTAATGGAACTCAACCACAGTGGTGAAATTAAAAAGAAATAAAGGAAAAATGCAATAACATAAATTGAGAAATCAACAAAGACTCACAGAGATGAAGCTTCCAGACTCGAGTTTGAATGATTTCTCAAATGCGTGTGAGATGTTTTTTGTGTTGACCTGCATCTCTAACCTCCAGCCTCCCAGTGGTTGGTCCTGTAGGAGAGAAATTAGTCACCAGAGGGAGGATGAGACTAAAAGAGACTAATGAATCATGTGTTACAGATGAATCCATTGTGTTTATACAGTAAATGATTGTCTGTTATTTCTGTCTTCACATGAAAACAAGAGAAAGTGATTCTGGGGTCAACATCAGGTCATTATCTTGGTTTGTCCCATCAGAATATCCCAGGATGCACTTGGTTAACGTACTGCTGAACTGCTATACATTTAACACTTATAAAGTACTCATACAGTGTTCATACAGAAACAAACAACATTACCTGATTAGACCTGTTTATGAGGCGGATATAATTTTCCTTTTGGTTGACCTCAATGACAATGGGAAGTTCTGTGTTTGAGCTCTGACTGGCTGAGCTGCTCTTGTCCTCCATCTCTTTCTTTAGTTTCTCCACTTCTTTCTCAGCTTCCTCCCTTTTAGTCTTCTCATCATGGAGCTTCTTCTCAAACTGGAGGTAAAGAGAGATGAAGAGAGACATTTAGTTTCATTCAGTACTTTATTTAGTCCTCATTATATCCTGATGAACTAGTTTCTGATTGGCTGGATGTTGTGATAATGATCACATAGTTAGTCTCAGATTTGCTCTCATGGTTAGCTTAATCACGTTTGTCTTAAAAACGAATCAATGTCACATGGAGAAGATAAAAGATGAACCTCAGTGTTCCTGGTCTTCAGCTCCTTCAGATCTCTCTCAGCTCTCTCTTTCTTCTGTTTCTCATCAGAGAGCTGTTTGTTAAACTGGGAGAGAGGAGAGATGAAGTAAATGCTCACATTAATGTCTGGATGAATTCTCCTTGTGATCAGCTGGATGATGAAACCTGTTCATACTCAGACAGTTTGACTCAGTTTACTCTGAGTGGATTAATACTGGAGA
>CAKAOI010048264.1:0-43351 GCA_916701655.1 Sebastiscus albofasciatus
TATATATGTATGTATATATATATATATATATATATATATGGAAGGAATATATAGGAATATATATATATATATAATATGTTTATTGGGTTTTCTTATTTTCACAAACACAATAAGAATAAGAATAAAAAAACAAAACAAAACAACAACAAACACTGGTACAGCTCAGATCAAAAAAAATTATATAGGAGGTCATAGGAAATAGTCCATAGTGCAGGGAAGTCACAGGATATATGAGTTAATGTTCAGGAGACTCCTTGTGAGATAATGGAGGAGAGATCAGGTCCAATATAATTCAGATAGGGCTGCCAAATACTGTGGAACTGATCTACTTTGGCATGTAGAATATTTGTGAGATATTCCAAAGGAACCATCTCAAATATGACTTTACGCCAGCCTTGAACAGAGGGTTTCTTATCACTGACCCACTGTAGTAATATATTTTTTCTAGCAGCAAATGTAAGAATGTTATATAACCTTTTGTTGGCTGCAGTAGTTATATTTGTACTACCTAAAATCAAAGACATTGGATTCATTTCTAAATCCTTATTAAATATCTTTTCCATTTCACATAATATTTCAGACCAGTACTTCTGTAATTTATGACAGAATGTTCACTATTAATACATGTTTGCTTAAATCTAAGAGTCTTCATGGTTATCAGTATCTGTGATGCATACTTTTTTATTTCTGTCTTCTCATCCACCTGACAGGAAGCAAGGCAAAACAGAGGTGAGACAGCTTCATATATAATACTGCACAGACAGCTAAGTGATTTTTTAATTATTGTTTTCACCTATTCTTGCTGCAGTTATTCACAGCTTTACTTGTCATATTTTTTCTTTTTTTCATCTTTGTTTTATTAGATTATTATTTAGATTATTATTTATTAGATAGATAGATAGATAGATAGATAGATAGATAGATAGATGGATAGATAGTAACTTTATTGATCCCAAGGGAAATTCAGCATCACAGTTACTAGTGCAAAAAATGTTAGTAAAAAGGCAGTAAAAAAGTTAGTAGTACAAAGTACAAAAAAATATACCAGACATAAAAATACAAGGAGATGAAGAAAACTGTTAAAACTGAATATAGTGCAGGGTAACAGCTGCGATACAGGACTATTAAAAAGTGAATATAGTGCAGAAGAGACTGTTAAAAATGAGTATAGTGCAGGGTAACTCCAGTAGCTTACTTATGTGCTGCTGCATTGACCCAACTTCCTCACAGCGATCAATATAGTTTCATGCAGGGATGCACCGATCCAACTTTTTCAGTCCCTGATACCGATAGCGATACCTGATACCAGTGTTTAATTAATAAACTGTGTGCCTCACTGTGTGGAAGTTGCTGGGATCATTCTTTTATGTGTAAGGCAAAATCAGGCTTGATTTAAACATTGCTTTCCTAACTTTGTAAAACCAATGTGACCAATAAATACATAGATATACATTTATTTAATTGTACTTCATAATTCAAATAATGCAGCGACAAATTAGTCAAAACGTAAGCAGGAATTAAAATGACTGTATATAGTATATAAACATAAAATTGAATTGAATAGATCAGCCACATTGTCACAGATATTCAATCCAGCTATTTGAGTCAGGATTGGCCCTATTCAGTATCGGTGCATCCCTATTTTTCCTTTTCCTGTTTGTCTTCCTCGTTGTATCCCATCACTATTTGCTGCTACACTGCCCCAACTTCCTCACAGCGATCAATATAGTTTCATCATATCATATTTAACCTTATCTGATGAATCAAAGAGTTGGTTGTTAATATGACTAGTCTGCAAGGTCTTGACTCAGCTATGTGTTTCTCAGGTATGTTTCAGCCTGAATGAGGAGCTGACAGCCCTGGGCGCTGTGGGGGAGAAGGATGCATCACTGCAGGTCCCAAAGGATCATCCCTTCACCATGCACACAGTGGGTGGACAGACCATGGCGGTCTTCAGCCAGAGCGATTCAGGTCAGTCTTCGACTCGGCTGTTCCGGCCCTTGTCTCTGTGTTTCTCTTGTGCGGGAAAATGTCATCTGAAACACATGTTTGATGAGGGCTGGAGGGTTCAAACTGAAATAGATTTGACAGTGTATGATTCCTGCGAAGGTCCACAGGGCAGTGTGGTTTGTGAGATAAACAAATGTCAATATCCGAGACAGATATGATCTAAGATCAAAGACTTTTACTGCAGGTACCTGCAGATTAGTAAATGTAAACCCTCATCCTACCAACCTTTTTAACATACAAGTACTACCGACTGGGGTTGGTAACAGTTTATTTGTATTATTATTTTTATTATTATTATTATTATTATAGGAAAGTTACAGTTAATTTGCACATTGTGTAAAACAAATGTAGACAGAGCACATGAGTGAATCTGTCGGCTGCGTCTGTATTTTTCTCCTTCAAAATGACTGACGGAGAGCTCCTACACCCCTGACAGTGTGTGATACTTTAAATTAGGAGCCATGGCAAACATTTGATCTATTCTATTTCATCTGTTTGTACTGCACAGGCTGCAACTGGGTACATTTAACTCGGGTCCACGAGGACCCTGATACATTTGTTTTTTTTAAAAAGCACTAATTAAAACAGAAACAGAATGATATGAGGTCATTAGGAACAAATTGATTGACAAAATCATAAAAAATAGAAAAGTGTTCGCATGTAATAAAAACTGTATTTTCATTGATTCAGAATGAGGATGTTGCTCTCTCCCTGAAAAAAGGGACAAAATATAAAAAGTTTGAATGCATTATGTTAGATATGAAGTACTAGCTGAGCCTTAGAAAATAGAGGAGATGTTTATTTCCCAGATTGAGTTGTTGTTAAACCAAGTCCTGGAGCTGTTTAGTTGACAACTAACCCTCACAAGGACTTAACTCAGGACAGTGGCACATGACATTACATATTTAACTGCCCTTAGTTCTTCTAGTTTCCAAGGGTTTGAAGAAAGCTTCTGTTGAGAGATTAGACATTGATAGCACTGTAAAATTCATGAGAATACTCAGAGTGGCTTCTGATTTATGGAGGACGTTTGCTGCCAGGCAAGATGTGTCATACATATACATGAGCCAGAGGGATTTGCAGGGATTTGCATCAGACCCAGAGCTTAAAAATAGCTGCAACTGTATGGTTGGGTGTCTCTGAGTGTGTGTGACCTGATAAATTACAGTAGATGAGGGTGATACTTTAATCACTTTCATGTGTCAGACCAAGAAAAGTAAATAATAATAATAAAGTAGATTTAATGATTCTTTCGGGGCATTCAAAAGGGTGATTATAGAAATTTAATCTTGTTTTAATTGCGTCTGAAAAGGAATGGAATAAAACGAGAAAGTTCCCATAATTCAGTGATAACTTTCATTCAGTGAGACGGTAAATAAATAGCGGGGTGCCGGCTGTTCAAATCAGTAAAATGTCAAAAGCAATTTTGTACCTTCCCGGGGTGCCAGTGCTCAGAAACAATGAAATAACTGCTTCTCACAGTATCTTTCAAGCCCTGCCAAGGGTGCATGTTAATGGGTATTGTTGGCATAAAAACAAAAAGCATGTTTTGAGCATACACTAATCATCTCAAAGTAGTTTGATGCACAAATATTAACTGGATGGCAAGTTACCAAAGCTCTATTCAAAATAGAAAGTGCGAAACCAAATGGAGCAGTGTGCAATTCTCTTCTGCTGTTCGGAGTGAAAAAAGGTTGCAAGTGTGACAGGACTTTATATATAAAGAAGCAAAAACATGACATGTTAAAAACAACAGGAACGTTTCTTGGTGATCTATATAGAGTGATCAAATATTCTCAACCTTTACTAAAGTGAACTGCAAAAATGTTCTACATAGAGCTGCAGTAGATTTAACCCTTCAGCAGAATCATAGCATAGCGCAGTGGTTCCCAACCTTTTTCCTTAGAGGACCCCTTTTCTGTCATTGAGTAAACTACCAACCCCTGACTTAAGTGACATATTTTATGATTATTTCATATTATATTCAATGCATAACAGTAACAGTACAGAACAACTGATAAACTGTACAGTTAACCCAAATAGTGAACGCAATAACTGCAGGAAGTTTGTGTAAAACGAGCGATTTGGATGAATTTTGAGCGGATTATTTCCTGTGAATATTGCATCAGAGATGAGTTTTCCTGTTATTTTTAGGAACTTTTAATATAATTCTCTGTCTGTAGTATGTATATATATTTTTTTTTATATATATATATACAATCATTCATACTTATTAGGCTTCTTTTTTTTTTACATAATCAGTGGTTTCTTCTCCCTGACGCTTGGCCATTGTTCTATTAGCTCTTTGGTTGTTTTAATTACGTACTTTTCCAATGCAGGATGAGGCGATTTAGCAGAGAGGGAAGGCTCTGTGAACATAACTTGTATTCAGGTCTTCAACGTGCCCTTTTCCTGTTTATATGTGAAATTATAATCCAAGCTTTTAAAATAATTATTTCATTCAGTTTTCTTCACAGAAATGAATGAAATGCTGATCTAGGCCAACTGTATATACATATTTTTAAAGTTGTCTTACACCCCTTAAAATCAAAACGGTCTCGCAAACCCCTGTGAAGCTTTGGTGACCGCTAGTTCATTATGGTAAAAATGTATGAACAACATAATTGACAGACATTAGTGCAAAACAATAGTGGTTAAATAGACAAATCCAAAATGTTTACAGTTCACGTGAGATATGCTATATTATATTTTTATGCTAGAATTGAAAGTCGTGACACAATAGTAGATGTAAAAGTAAAAGTAGATGTTTTGTTTCTCAGGATTATGAGCTGTTTTCTTTCCCCAAGTGTTTTGTTAGAGTATCGATTTGTCTGCTGTGGTTGGCTTGAAGGGGGCGCTGGAGCCAAACCGTAATGCCTATGGGTGGTTATAGATTCAGATGTCTTTACCCAGTGCAGTCAACATGTGTTTAAATCAGTTTCCATGCTTGCAGTTAATGTTGCTTGGAGGCATTTTGTTGTTTAAGTGGACAAAGTGCATCTGCGACTAACTAACTGGTTGTTCAGATCTTCAGTGCGTCTGCAGTCCTTTTTGTTGTTGTTGTACTGTGATGCAATCAGGGTCTTGTCCAGGTTGCATGTTGCCAGATGTCGAAGAGGATTGCAAAGCCAGCCCACTGTGTGAATAGGTTTTAGTTCAGTAGTGATGAATATATCTATCTATATTTGCTAAATTAAATCCCCGTCAAGCTCTCGAGGTGCACGTTTGTTCCAGGAGCAAAGGGAACTTGTCATGAATGATCACATTGATTTAAATTATGATCCAAGAGAAACAGGAAAACATAAAGATAATTTTCTCATTAAGCAGCTGAGCAGACAGTGAAACAAGACACAGGCAAACCTAGGAGCGCATGAATTAGATTATTTCTGTTGGCAGCAGAGCACGTACAGTAGCAAGAGAAACCTCATAACACACTTGGCAGTAGAAGAAAAACACTGGAGCACTTTTGTTTTGATAGATGTCAGCAATGACATATATTCACTTAAGTTGAGCCCAGTCATACTCTAAACTAACGCTAACTTTGAAGTAATTATACTGTGGATGTAGTGTAAAAGAAAACAAGGAAAGAAAGGAAAATATTGAAAAGTGCACCTTCTGTATTTCAGCCCACAGAAACTAATCAGTTCCCAGTTCCTGTAAAACCGAGTCCACAATGGTCAAATGCATCCTCCAGCATTTTGAGCCAGAGGATATTATGCAATCCTCTCAAATGTTTTGATCAAACCTTGTATGACTGTGTAGGAAATTAAATTAGAGTAAAGAGCGGTAGAATTACTAATGATACTTCAGATGAATAAAAAGTGTGGGATTTGAGACAAACCAGATTCTCTAGTTTGGAATTGCATTAAAATTTATACTTTTATGACTGTACTATAAATTTACACAGTAAAATCCCTGGTGTCGCCAATGATTATTATCCAAATCATTGTCTGTACTGGTTTGATTCTGACCACAGACTGTATAAAATATAGAGCTAGTCTCTGTGACGTCGCCTATAATTTTCTGAAGAGCGGTTGCAAAACTCAAAGTGGGTGGCTCCGGCTCTCGCCATCTTGGTAGTGACGATACAGCCTAACGCCCGACTAATCCAGAAATGGTCAAAGAGGTGGATTGTCGGTGGAGCTGAGGCGGGTCCGGGTGACGCTGCAGAGCAGAAAGCTAGCAGCTGTCAGGCCACCCACCTGTCACTTAAAGCAGCCACGCCCTCAATTATGCCAAACTTTAAGCCTAAATGCAATTTAAACAAGTGAATTATATGAAAATCCACCCCTGTACAGTTGTCATGAACGGGGAAATTAGCTATAGACAAAAAAACAGGCTGTAAACATGCTTATTTCCACATGGGGGTCTATGTGGATTGACTTGATTTTGGAATCAGCCTCAAGTAGCCATTTGAGGAACTGCAGTTTTTGGTATTTCCGCATTTGCCTCATTTCTCAGCACCAGAGGTTGCCATTTGATTTAGACTAGGAGTCTTTGTTTCATACCATCCCCTCTTTCTCTCCTGCTCATGTTTCCTGTCTATCTCAGTTGTTTGTTGTCAGTAAAGGCTAAATGCCAACCTTCATTGATATAATAGAAACACCTGTCAGTATAACGCAATACAGTTCAACAGCACCACAAACTGCAGCCTCTAAAATGACCATAAAGTTGAATCGACACCTGAATAAAACTGTTTGAACAAAAACTGAGCATTATAATTATGCAACCATGGCCGGAGGCATTATGTTTTTGGGTTGTCTGTCTGTCCGTCCCATTCTTGTGAACGTGGCAGAAATGCCTAGGGGGAATTTCCTCAAATTTGGCACAGGTCATTCACATTTTTTGATCATAACTCAAGGATTAGTGGGCTAATTATGACAATTATACACAAATGTCTAATCGGATAAAATGACGAAGTGATGACATTTTGGGCCGACATGGATGTAAACTGCAACTTGACTGGTTGGCGGAGGCATACAACCGCAAGGTGGTAATTCTATTTTTCATTAAGATATGATTTATTGCAGGACTGTGTTATTAGACTGCATTAGTTTTCGCTAGCTGTACCTAATAGACTGGAAACTGAGTGTATATCCTCAGCCCGGATGAAAGACAATTTCATCATATTAGTGCTATGACAAAAGATGGTTTCTCATTAGCTCCATCTCCAGTCATTGTCCGTAAACTGTGCCTCGGAACTGTAATGAAAATTGAAATAAAGCTTTCTCTTCATCAGGGAGCATCCTGCGGCCAAAAGGTTTATTCTATCACCGCCCTCGTGCACTTTAGATTCACCCACACTTGCATGTGCATTAATACCTCCTACATGTGATAATGGATTTTTCTCTCTCGGACGTTTCTCTTTTTCAGCAACACTAGTTGAACTACTAAAGCTTTGGGTATTAATACAGATGTTAGAGAGGATCGTCAGTATAATAATCTTGTGTTGGTGAATGTGGAAACATGGCTTTCAGGAGGCGTAGAAAAAAAACAAAAACAACCTTTTGCTTTTTTTTTAAACGTGTTAGCGCTCCAGATGGCTGGCTTGACTGTGAAAGTGCACTGGAAACAAGAAGTAAGATATTGTCCTCTGAGATGTGGTGGTGTGTAGTCTCTATTTACCTGTCCGACACTCGACTCCACCCCCACTCGCCCACTGGAAGGTTTACTGTATGACACCAGTCTCCCACTCACTTTCACAGTCTCGCTCTCTCAAACACACACACACGCACACATACACACACGCACACACACAGCAGCTTTCCTGCCTCACTGTAATGTACTGTAGTGGCACTAGTTTGATCTGCACTTGCACTCTCACTCTCACACTTTTTTGTCTCACACCTACTCGGATTTTACTGATTTTTGACACCTCGGACAGAACAGGTCTTCAAAAAAGTGAGAAAGCTGATCAAATATATTATATCAGCCATCAGCATCCAAATAATTACCTTTTGCTCATAAAATATACCTTTTTATGTAATCACTTTTAAAACAAAGCATATTTCCCATATCCAATGTATTATTATATCTCATTTTTACTATATAACACATATCACTAAGCTCCTTATAACACTTCACACTCAATATTAAGTGTATAGACTGTTTCAAAGGAATTGTATTGCTAGGCAACAGCTTGGGTCCACTTCCTGTCAGCTTATGTCATTCACATACACTGCAACAGGAAATAAACAGGGGTTGCGTCCAAAATTCCATACTAACATGCTATTTAGTACTCTAAAACAGTATGTGAGATTTTTAAGTATGTCCGAAACCTTAGTATGAAACCAATAGTACACGAATCACATACTATTTTCCAGTGAAATATTACAGTATGCAAAGCTGGACACTACGGCGATCAAATTTAGGCAATAAACTTCAGCAAAGCCAACAGAAAATTAAAGGCAATACATTTACGACACAAATCATACAAATTTCAGCACCTCTAAATGGATAGCGCTTCGAAATGCAATGCCACGGCTAATTGAGTCAATAGAGCACCGGACTAAAAGGAAAGCAACTCTTGTATTTCACATCATTCTGCGTTTTTTATTACAAATTAACCGGTTAATTACCAGTTAATGGGTGTTGGGCTATCGAAAGCAAAATTAACCCAAACTGACATTCCTTATTGTGTTTAAGTATCACATAATTATATAAAACAACTGTATGGCAATGACTTACAGTGCACAATAAGTGACCTAAATTGTTGTGTGACCAAACAAGGCACATGCATTTATTCCTACTTAACCCCCAAAATGGGCTATGCAAGCTCCGTCTATGTCCACTTATTAAGAAGTATGTAATCCAGCCAGCCACACAGTTTCTAATCCCTATAATCCAAACATTTCAGACTCTGTATAATCCATTCCTCCACCTCTGTTACACCAGTATTCATGAGCCAACAATAGCGGGAGGTTGCTAATGGTGACCACCAATGATTGATACGTACACAAATGGTGTCTGACATGGCTTTTGTACTGTAAGGCTGCTAGCTAAATGTTCCTCCATTATTTCCTCCCCTCGTTCTTCTGCTTTGTTCCGGCAAGGACCAGGTATTGATTAAGAGGTTGCTAAGCAACAGGCTTAGTTGCCACAGAAGCGTGCTGTGGAGAACAGAAAGCCAGATGTAATGTACTGCTCTGTTACAGTACGACTTTCCTTCTGCTGCCTCTGTGAAGTTGCAATCCTTAGGTCTTTTTGAAATATCTCAAAACCAGGGTTGCATAGTTTTGTAACTTTGAATACCCATTTTGACACTTTTGTTTTAAATATAGACATTCATTTTAAATAGGCCAACTATTTGTTGGACACTAGAGTGTGACTTTTTGTCAACACATTTCTTTGTTGCGGCATTAATACTGGTCTAACAAGCACACTGTGGATATAGACGTTTGTATTTCTGCTTCTTCAATGGATATTTCCTCATAACAATGTTGAACTATAACAATGTCAAAACATTTTTGATGCCAAGATTAAAGTTGCCATGCTTACAATTTTATTTGAGACCAATCTAATAACCAAAAAGAGACCCAAAGCTCTATTTCCCCAGTCATGCTGCTACAACCATTACTGATATCGTATAGTTAGTTGCTTACATAGATATGTTTTTATGTCACAAATGATTATATTATATTATTTGAATATGAACTAGGGCTGTCAATCGATTGAAATATTTAATCGCGATTAATCGTATTATTGTCCATGATTAATCGTTATTCATTTGTAATTAATCACACATTTTATATCTGTTCAAAATGTACTTTAAAGGGAGATTTGTCAAGTATCAACATGACAGTATTATCAACATGGGAGTGGGCAAATATGCTGCTTTATGCAAATGTATATATCTATTTATTATTGGAAATCAATTAACAACCCAAATCTTTCTTTTTTTTAATAATTTATTTGATTATTTTACTTCCTAATTTAAATGATTTGCTTTTATCAGTAGCATATTTGTGGCAGTCATGTTCTCAGATGTATTTTAATGAACTAACTAACATATGTTCTACGGATGTGTGTAGTGAGAGTTGGAAGTTGGGAAAAAAGTTAATTTAAAAAAATAAATAAAATAAACAACTTTATTTCCTTACATTTCTGGCATTTAAGTCACAGTACAAGATGGCATTCAGCTACACATGTGGAGGTGCACAGAGAGGCATTCATTGCCAACTGGTGATGTAAAACTATATTAAAATATCCAACAGCATTTTCCATATGATTAAATGTTTTTTTTTTTTTTCAGTGATTTATTTATTTTTTGCTGTGATGGCAAAGACAGAAAAACTAGCAGAAACACTGTTTATCTTGATGAACCAACTCCTAATAATTGCGTAACGGTAGTGGTTGGAAACACACAAAAATTAGTAACTTCTTTTGAAGTTAAAATTTGTGCTACAATGGGATGTAAACTTTGAAGTTTTGCTGACAAATACTCTGCTGTTACTCCAACCAGGAAACAACCATTCATTCACAAGAACAACACCAGAGCAGAGATGTGGTCTGGCTAAATATAAGAGGTAGACATTCAGTAATGTTTGCGTAGTTTGTTTGGATGGGGATAAACTGCTGTTGTCCTGCTGTGTTATTTGAACTCCCTGTTGCATCATACACAAAAGCATTGGAAATGTGCAGGCTGTTGGATCCTGTGCAGACTGTCGTAGGTGTTTTATTGAAGGAGTGTGTCTGGCTTAGCTTTGTAGGTTCATTCCAAAAGTGTGGCTCATGAATTGCTGAGGGTTTAAAGAGGAATATCTCTTGACTCGATACCTCTTGTAAAAGCATGACTTTGTAGTCAGACGACACTAACAACACATGCTTTCAGGACTATATTTGACTTCTTTCACAAGGATTCAGCAGTGTGAATTGTTGGCATTCATCAGCTCTCGGCAGCTCCTCTGGCTGCACTGGAGGTTGTGCATTAATAGCTGTATGGTTTGGACTGTTTCCACAGCTGACGTCACGAAGCAGTCGTGATGTTTTGTTAAAAGTTAAGGCTGTGTTCTGCCAACTAACTAATCCAATGGGAGGCTTTAAAGTTCCTGCAGTCTGAAGGCTCCAACCTCTTGGGCATTCTCTCTGTCAGAGCTGTTTGAAGTTGTCGGCTCTCTCCTGTTGCACTGCTCTCTACTCTCTCACAGCACCACCAGAAATTACATGGAAAAAATATCTTTCCCGAAAAATGAGTATCATCCCTCTACGCCTTGTATTAAAATACGTCTCGTATCCACATTGGATCTAGATATGATTTAACCTGATTACATTAACTCCTGGTATTAATTAGGGATGTCACGAGAACCGATACTTTGGTACCAAGTCGATGCCAAAATTTAAAAAAAGTGACGGTACTCATTTTCTACAGTACCGAAGGTACCGTACGATGCCTGTAATGGCCATTGGTAGGGATGTGACAGTGAGGAAAGTTTTCCCACCGGTTAATAAACTTGTGACACCGGTGTTACCGATTACACCGGACATTTTACAAGAAAGATTACGGTCAACATGTGCAGAGCGCTGACTCTGATCTGTACCGTCGGGTGGCAGTGTGTCTGGCCTCTCCAGTAGCGCTTTTGCTGCGGGGGTCACCTGGCGCCGCTGCTCCGCGCACACCGGCTGTGACGGCTCCATCCACCTCGTGGCGATTACCTCATTAACGTTATGGTTTCCTTACAGCATTGAGATTAAACGTGAAATATTGCCAAATAGGTGCGTTTGCTTTTCGCTTCAACAATAAATCCTCTGCCTCCTGCTCCCACTAGTCTGAGCTGACGGACCAGATGCGTTCAGGGTCAGTATAAAGTGTCCGTCATCTGAATAACGATTGATAACATGCCGCTGATACGCCAAAATGAACAAATGGGTAAATTATTTTTATTTATCACTTAAAGGCTACATGCCTCTGTTTTTTGTAATGTTCAGATGTTTTTAATAAAAGAGTGCGTGTTGAATTACATGGGATTTATTGTTGTTATTTTATTGGTTGTTCAAAATAAATCGATCTAATCTAAAGCTTAAAAATTGCACCTCTACTACCCATCAAAAAACACAGTTTTTTTTTTTATTATCTGTCACTGTCAATCTCCACTAATGCATTTCAGTGTAAAGCATCTTGTTCGAAGGCACCTCGATGATGGGTGATACGTGTTTACACCACAAGTGTCACCTGTCTCTTAGAATCACTGAAATATAAGAAATATGGTTGTTCAGTTTTCCAGTACCCGGAGAGCATTATTGTCTATTTACATTGAGCAGGCAGATGGTTTGTTGCTGTGCTGTATTTTACCAGACTGGATTAAAATTTGTTGTTCCAGATCTCACATTTGCTTTCTCTTGTAGTCACAATGAAGCAGGGGGCTGAATCACTGTGACTCAAGGCCTGCTATTCTTCTCAGAGATGCATGTTTGTTGTTGCCCAAGGTGAAAATAGGAGAGTGAGCCAGCTATTGTTTCGCAAGAGAAATGTCATCTCCGCTCTCAATTCTGTTTTGCCTCTTGAAATAAAGGTTTGTCCAACCCCTGCTGCGCACCCACACAAGAGACACGTGACACCCACAATAATAATAGAGGGTTAAAGTGTGCTCTATAGCCAGTAGATACAATCTGAGCCTCTGTCAGTAGGTTGTTGAAAGACTGAAAAGGTTATAGAAGAGCACATATGTAAAGGAAGAAACCTCTTTCTTTGAAGTTGCAGATGGAAAGTATTAAAATCCATCTTAATCAGATTGTATCTAGATATGATTTAACCTGATTACATTTACACTTGGTATTAAAATGTGTCTCCAGTGTCTGCATTGATATCCGAATTCGCAAATTCGTTTTAACGCCACTAATTTCTCTAACACATTAACGCAACTGGTATCATATGAAACTATAAATCCTAAGGAATCCATTGGTACTAACCATGTCATGCTAGCTGGTTGCGAAGGAGGTTAAATAACGCTCCAAACTTGCGCTAAATTTTGGCGAGAAAAAAC
The DNA here is from genome assembly GCA_916701655.1 of Sebastiscus albofasciatus. NCBI lineage: Eukaryota > Metazoa > Chordata > Actinopteri > Perciformes > Sebastidae > Sebastiscus > Sebastiscus albofasciatus. Next base: position 12,990 of record CAKAOI010048264.1, read on the forward strand.
TGCCGTGGCCATTTTCAAAGGGGTCCCTTGACCTCTGACCTCAAGATATGTGAATGAAAGTGGGTTCTATGGGTACCCAAAAGTCTCCCCTTTACAGACATGCCCACTTTATGATAATCACACAGAACGCCGAGCATAAACCCGGCTTTTTGCATGGTCTTGCAGTCGCGCGCTGCCGGAGAGGCGGTGCATAATGCACGGACACATCAGCCTCAACCTGCAGCGCTCTCCCAGAGATGACCACCACCGCCCTGTTTGCGCTCATCGTGTAAATGTGTAAATGTAATCAGGTTAAATCACATCTAGATACAATCTGGATGCGAGATGCATTTTAATGCAAGATGTACAGGGATTCTGTCATGACCCTCGCTGCTGTGTCTACAGAGCCCATTATGTAAATGGTAAAGTCATGTCTCCTAACACAAGCAAATACAGTAGATTGCATGGAGGATTTCATTCAAGTCTTTTCTCCCAGTTAACCTCTTCCACTCCTTGAGGATGCTGGCGCCCTCGGCTGACTTTACTTTTTTTCAGAGTAGCAAACACAATTTTGTGAATTTTGTGCGCAGTTATCATTGGACGAGTCTCCCCTTTACAGACATGCCCACTTTAAGATAATCACATGAAGTTTGGGGCGAAAACCATACAGTTATTTGCATGCAGTAAAAATGTGTTATTTTCGTATGTTTTAAAATGGTGTGTTTGAATATTTCTGCATACTGGAGTCCCTAAATAGTCTTGGAATTGCATAAATTGGGTATCACAGTAAAGCTGAGACCCTTGTGGATCAAATGAGCCCAATCGTATTCATGTATGATGATGTTAGTCCCCATAATAGCCTTTTTACTGTATTGAGACCATTTTTGAAACTTGACCTCACTGTATAAAATGACCTGTGGTGACCTCTAGGATAATCACAGCCTCATGAAACTTTACAGCCACAAACTAGAGACGTAGAGCATTCAGAGGATGGATGGCTTTCCTATGTAGATTGACAATAAGTGGGTTTCTGAGCAGTTTCCAGAACAGAAGTGTTCGCCATCCAATCGGCGAAAAATGCAATTCTTGCAGAAATCTCCAAATGTCGAACATTTTTGATACCAAATCGCAGCACGGCTAAATTTTCTATGATGTTCCTAAAGGTCTTGGTGTCTTAATGTGGTATTTTGGAGGGATTATTGATATTTTTTATCAATTCTTGAGTGTTAAAAAATTGTTAAATTTAGCACCAAATCTGTGTAACAAATGGTATCACCCCAAAAATGCATAATGTTCTTAGCCCTTCTACATGGTCACAATTTTTTTTAGTTAATCATTTTTTTTTAAAATTTATGATTTATGACTAGAACAATTTGACACACAGTGCTGAGCTGCATCTCAAATTGTTCTTCGGGTTCCCAGCTTTCAGATGATGTACACTACTTCTGTGTGACATCTACTGCTGACCTGCTATCTCCCCCTAAAGACGCCCTGTACCCCCCTAAAAAAAGACGAAAACGGGTCTATGAAAAAGAAGAGTGGAAAAGTTTAAGCTTGTTTAAATTCCTCTGAGTCTTTTTAGACTTAAAACAAGGCAAGAAGAGCAAAGACCGCTATAGACGATGGTCAAATGTTGTGATTTTACATTTTTTTCTTATAATTTTATCTGAATCTCTTCACTTGTAATTTGATAAGGCAACTCTGGTATTACAGCTCACATTTCAGCGATCCGTCTTTTTGTGTCAGAGAGAGTTGGACAGCTTGTCCTGTGTTTTATTTTCCTCCCATCACTGCTGAATTTTAAATGAGGAATCCAATTTACTCTAACAGCCCATTTGTTTATGTAACATTCAGACTTGCACCAGTGGGTTTTTAGAGATCGGATAGCGCCTTTGTAGAGAGTCATGCACACTGACACATGAATAAAAAGAAGCCCATTATTGTTAGACCAGTGCATTAGCAGGCTGCATATTGGCTCTTTATTAAAAATGTAATAATAGCCAGTCAGTGTTGTCCACATCTGATATGATGGCGGTTCCTCCACACAGGTCACACAGTCCATATGGTTGTATTACTTTTGTGTGAGATGTCTGAGCAAGAGAATCTTTTTGTGTTGTGTGGGAGGGTTTTACTCAACAGTAACAAAACCTGCTTCACTCAGCCTTAAAAAAAGCTGCTCACCCACCATTAGTCTGGCTGTCAGTGGAGAGTTGCTGCTTTGCATTGTCCAAATGAGGCCCGAGCTGAATATATCGTGCTCAGATTGTCGTGACCCAGCACTCCCAAATGGGACGGTGATGCCTTGAAGGAAAACAAAATCCCTGTAAGGCTGTATGATTAATGCTGCATACTGTACGTTGTGGATCCTGTGCAGAGTTTATGTGTGAGACTTACAGCAGCTTCCAGTTAGTCATCATACAGGTTTGATAGACAGGTGGGAGACACGGTTAAGAAGGGTAAATGCAGCATTTTCTCACAAATTAAAATTTATGTCATAACAGTAATAATATGCTTTTAAGAAACAGATGTACGGTAGAGAGCGTGCAGATGAATACTTTCTTGCAGCCACCTATTCTTACAAATCCACTTATAACTTAGCATGTGCATGGCAGGATGAACCTGTTAGAGGGTCTTTGTAGTGTGTTTCTCGGTGCATACAGCAGACTTCACATTAAAGATTCATATTTTTCATGAAAATTAAAAATGTTCTGTCCCGGTAGCAGAAGCACACTATCCCGGGAATCCCTGGAAATGTATTTGTTTTTAAGGTACAACTTAAGCTACAGTCAAAATGCTTTGGCCATATTTTAAGCAAAGCTAAATTCAACAAGTAGAAATATGCATAACCCTATTACCACATTATTTGGTGGTATTAAATAATCATTAATGCAAAAGAAAGCCATTAATGTTAATCAACATTAGAATGGACGTAACAAACTTTGCATGCAGCTTGAACTTCGCCATAGCTGCGATGAATAGAAAATACAAAGTTCCTTGCCTGTGATCTGTCTGCTGAGAACAGCCTCATGGAAATTATATTTGACAATTGTTCCTTGTATAAACAAATGAAATTCATTAAAGCAAGTGATTAAAATTAAGTCATTCTATTAAGCTGAGACGGATATTCAGTTAGTGTTTAGAGGCTGCTTGTGCGAGTTTTTCTGAGTCTATGAATTGCAATCATGCGGGAGGACGTAAAGGACTTGCGTATTTCTGTAGTAATACATACAGTATATTTTGTACGCATTGGCCTGTTTGATTTAGATAACATTATACTGGTTGATGAATTTATTATGTTGGAAAATGTAATTTATTGTAATGCATTTTGATCTTATTCAAGTTGTTTTAAGAATATGAACAAGTGCAATTTTAAGGGTCTACAGGAGAAGCGAATGCCCTTTTTCTGTCCAATTTCAAGATACAGATAGACAATTCCTGAAACAGAAACTGCACTGGGAATAAGTAGATTTATCTCACTTCACTGAATAGTTTGTTTTTGAAGAAAACAAAAATCTTCAGAGTTGAAACTGAGATCAAATGATTTACAAAAAAAAAAGTGTATTTGTGTGTTTATACCTTCAGGAAAAAGTACAGTTCTTGGGGGAACACTTTATTTTCTTTTTAACATTTTGGTATGAAAGAACTATTAGCTTGAATAAAAAAATATTTAAATATATTATTGCATGAAAAACAATTCTCTATACTCACTGTTTCCTTATGCCCACCCCTGCCTCATCTCTTCTTTTGTGACTGAATAATGGTTGCTGCCGCTTCTTTTATCTGAGCTGAGAGAAGAAGGGGTTTGACCTCCCCTCCTCCTCCTCCTCCTCTTCATCACCATGTCTCTATCTCCTCCTCCTCCTCTGCCATTGCTTCTCTTTCTGGAGTTGAAAGATAAAAATCTGAGGTATGTTAGTCATTTTCTGGCTGAGCGGCACCCTACGACTAAGGCATTGAGATAAGGAGGTGTGTGTGTGTGTGTGTGTGTGTGTGTGTGTGTGTGTGTGTGTGTGTGTGTGTGTGTGTGTGTGTGTGTGTGTGTGTGTGTGTTTGCCTGGCAACAGGTGAAAAGACTGAGATGAGACTGTTGATAGTAATATGGTTTGAGCTTTTCTCACTGCTGTTGCCACCTCCTGCCTCCCTCATCATCCCAGGCTGCCTTTTGATGAGGTGTGCACCACTTTGACCCGGCTGCGACTAATAACTAAAGCAGTCACCGTCGTAAAAAATGCATGAAGCAGATCTGCAATTAAAAAAAGGCTTGATGTTGTTGACAGTAAAGCGTCAGTGCTAAGTGTGCCATCTGAACAGAGCAGGTTCAACGGGTTTATCGCCTGTTGCATGTGGTCACAGTTACTTTGTCGCACACGGCGTTACGTGTGCGTTGTATGTTTGTTGTCTGTGGGCTGAGGAAGAGATGCGCCTGATGTCAGAGGTTGATGTGGGTGTATGAGTCATGATGGGGGTGGTGGCGGCTGGTCCGACGGTTTGACGACATTGCCTGCTGGAGCAGATGGTTTCAGTCACCATGGAGGGGGAGCACAGTTAGAGGTACAGTGAGAGATGCTGTTCATTCAGAGGTGGCTTATTGTCGGTATGCTCTGCATCTCTAAGTGGCGTTAAAAGCAACTCTGCATAGTTATACCAGGCAGTAAGAGGCTTGCTTTATAAAGGCTTTTCCACTCTAGCAAGAATAAACTCTGGAGGAGAGGAATGCTTTTCAATGTTTGGAGTTATTACATTTAAACATTTCCACTCCCACAAGTTTCCATAAATGGATCTTGACGAATCCCTGCATCACGTTGTTTGGACATAAATCAGGCAAGACTTGTTTTGCATTTGCTTTGGCACCGGCAACATTGGCCACTGCCAAAGCATCTTTCTTTGTCCATAAACGCAGCCATTACACACTAGTATTAGGCTTTTTATTTGTGACCCAGCATAATCACCCTGTTGACTTATAATGTGTGATAGGTCAAATTTATTATTCAGCTGGCACTGTTCCAAAGAACTTACCTTAACTTAAACATTGCTCAAATTCACTCTTTGACATTCTTCTCTCTCCAGATATTAATGTATTTAATTTGATATTGATTTATTTCTTTGATGTTTGTATTTCATTGATCATTTAAAGGGGGACTCTACTGATTTAATGTATGAAGTTCGGTTGACTCTGATGTCATCAGGACTATTTCGGCTTGAGTTTGGAAACAAAACAATTATAACATTATATAATTATATAGGCAGGGGAAGTTTATCGAAAGATGTAATGTATTGTAGGTCCGGACTCAGTCTGGGTCAAAGGAACTCAGAAAGGGAAATATTTCTGGATTTGTCCATTTGCGCATTTTACAACTTTTAGGAATTAATGATTTAAATAAGGGTTCATACTGGGATGTTGATTTACCTAAAAAACAAAAAGGAAGTTGTACCACCGTTTGGCCACTACGTAAAATTTGCTTCAAAGCCTTGCGTTCTTCCTGGGGGCTTGATATCTTGACATAAATTTTAATCAGTCTTTTTTTTAAATGTGTCCCACTCTAGTCCCGCACCTTTGTGGAAGTGCATTAATATATACAGTATATATACACTCACCGGCCACTTTATTAGGCACATCTGTTCAATTGCTTGTTAACACAAATAGCTCATCAGCCAATCACATGGCAGCAACTCAATGCATTTAGGCATCTAGAGGTGGCGAAGACGACTTGCTGAAGTTCAAACCGAGCATCAGAATGGGGAAGAAAGGGGATTTAAGTGACTTTGAACGTGGCATGGTTGTTGGTGCCAGACGGGCTGGTCTGAGTATTTCAAAAACTGCTGATCTACTGGGATTTTCACGCACAACCATCTCTAGGGTTTACAGAGAATGGTCCAAAAAAGAGAACATATCCAGTGAGCGGCAGTTGTGTGGACGGAAATGCCTTGTTGATGTCAGAGGTCAGAGGAGAATGGGCAGAGTGGTTGGAGATGATAGAAAGGCAACAGTAACTCAAATAACCACGCGTTACAACCAAGGTATGCAGAATACCATCTCTGAACGCACAACACGTCCAACCTTGAAGCAGATGGGCTACAGCAGCAGAAGACCACCCGGTACTAGAACCGGCCACTTTATTAGGTACACCTTGTACCTAATGAAGTGGCCGGTGAGTGTATATATATTACAGTAATGTTTCATCACCTATTTGTTTGTGTCACTGTCTGTTTTTCTGTATTCTTATTAATATTATTGATAGATAATTACAATTTAAAAATATATTTTGTCACATCTAGTGTATAATACTTTCGTGCCGGCAACAGTTAAGGCCAGAGGCATTATGTTTTTGGGTTATCCGTCCAAACCATAATTGCGAACTTGATATCTCAGGAATGCCTTAAAGGAATTTCTTCAAATTCGTCACAAACGTCCACTTGGATTCAAGGATGAACTGATTAAATTTTTGTGGTCAAAGGTCACTTTGACCTCACGTCCGTCCCATTCTCGTGAAAGCGATATCTCAGGAATGCCTTGAATGAATTTTATTATATTTGGCACAAACCGCTACTTGGACTGAAGGATGAAATAATTAGAATTTGGTCAAAGGTCACAGTGACCTCACAAAACATGTTTTTGTCCATAACTCATATGCTAATTATGACCATTTCACACAAATGACTAATAGGATAACATAATGAAGTGATGACAGGTTGGAGGCATACAACTGCGAGGCGGTAAGTAATCTTGCCAATCATTCCACATTGTAGTGATGGGAAAATATTCCACCCAGAGAAAGTCAACTTTGTTCCCATTTGGTTCCTGTGAACTAGTTCATTATGGTTGTCATAAGCTCAGGGCATTCCTGTATCACCTCAAAGAGGGAGACTCATTATGAGAAAAACAAATCAGGAGAGGGGAATAATCATATTGTTACAGCAACTCAATTCATATATAGAGGAGAATAACTTTGGTTATCATCACTTTTGACAATTACAATATTACTGAAGTTGGAATATTAAATATCTTCACTTCACATTCTTGGAAAAATAGTATATAACTACTGACGTTGACGATGACACACATCAGAGTGCAATGCAGAGAGATAAAAAGAGGTTCTCCTTGAGGGAAAAGGGCAGGATATATCTCACAGACTGGCCTACTTTTAAAACACCAAATATCTTTACTGGAGCTGAGAGGGTTTGAAGGGGCTCCCCAAAGGCTTCTGCAGGTGGAGTTGCTGCACCGTGGCAGCAGTGAGCCAGTATAATTTACTGTCAGTCATTACAGCTGGCTGTGTGAAGGTGAGAGCAGAGCTGAGTGTGTTTTGATTAAATTGTTAACTTACAATGTGTGGCATTATTGTATGATGACATTGTGAGAGTGTTGCTTTATTTTAGCAAGTCAATAATGATGGTTTATGGTTAATGTTGTTTTATCACAAATTCTCACACAAATGTCACTATCTTTGCGGACTTTATTATTATTCCTGTATGTTCTCTTCGGCCCAGATGTCGAAGCAGTCCTCTTACACTCACGTTAACCTGTCGTTTACCTGTGTGTCCATCTCAACAAATGCCCGTACAGGTGTCCTGTGTTTTGGTTCGCTTAGAAATGGTCCACGACCACCTCTCACAAGCTGTCTCGGACCGGTTATTTTGGTCCGCACCTGCGTTCACAATTGCCCAAAACAAACGCACCACAGTTCCTTTAAAATTGACTAAATGCTGGCTTTTGAAAGTGCCCTTTAAGTCTTTTGCACCCTTTGTATCACTGTTGGCTGAGGTCAGCTCTGTTGCAATAGTGATGTCAGGATGTGCGGGCCACACCTTGAGAACACTTCTACCTCACTGGAGCAAAGTAAGAACTTCAGCTGCTGGGGGTCGTTAAAATCTATGAAGGTGGTCTTTATCATTTCGAAGCGATCACTATTGTGTTTATGTTTTTCCAAGTTGTGGTCATCGGTAGAAATCCGCAACAGTAATATTCACGGGACTGCAAAATGGAGAGAAATTTTCACTTGGGTCGCAATCTTGTTTGGTCATTTCTTGTAGTGTCAAGAGGCAGAACTTTTGAAATCTTTTCACACATACTCATATACATATATATACACATTTTTTTTAATACCAATTTTAAGTCTCATAAACCACACGGTACACAGAAAGTGTGTTGCATCTACCGAAATACTTTAACAATGCACTCTATCAATTCTCAATAGAAATTTATAGTCATATACTGTATAAAAGCCACCAGAAATATCACTTGTCTACTTTCCATACTACCTGTGGGGGACACTAAACGTGAACATTTTAAAATCCTGTATATAGTGTCTCTAATTAGCTGCCAATAAGCCCTGCAAATGACGGATAACTCATACATCGCGATTTTTGGTGAAATGGGCTGTCAAAGGCAGCATTCTGCCACTTTCCAACTGAGTTGTCGAAAGTGGGTCATGATCTGATGAATTCATTCGGGGATCAGAAACCCAGGAACATTACATCCTGCACTGTTCTGACTAGAGAATATGTGTAACGACAAAGAATATGCTGCACACTTGAATTTTCTGATCACCTTGTAGATTGTTCCAGACATGTAGAGCTTTGTTAAAGACTTGCAGAGGAGTAATTGTATGCAAAGATGTTCTGATTTTGCTAAAGCTGAAAGAGTGAGCCAGTTAAGGGTGTCTCTCCCACTCATTTCTTAGTTTTTAACAGAAGATTCTGGAAACTTTACACAAATAATGCTCTCGCCTGCCTCACTGGTTAACAGTTGCACAGTGTACAGAATTTCATGCTATTTAATCAGGATTTAATCATTATCAGTGTACCTTTTATGCTGTTGGATGCAAGCAAAATAGCCGTTATCCCAGTACATTTCTAAGACTTCCTGCTAAGGGTGCTCCGATCAATCGGCCACCGATCTTTAGCGGACGATATTCGTTGTAAAGGGTTTGATTGGTGGTCTCTATAATGGCCCATCAGAAGAGCCAATCAGATTACACGTACGTACAGGCCGGCTCGCCATCTGCAGCGATAGTTTCTCGGTCTGTCTGGTCTATTTTTCTGTGAGCCGCGAGCTAATTTCCTGCACCAAGAGATCGAGTGTTGTGAATTTTGGAAATTATTACATCGATCTTTTTTCAATGAATTTTGACTTTTGGACTTTACAACGCTCTGGAGTTATTGGAAATGTTTAGATTACACGAGTTGGAAACAATCCTTTGCAGCCACCACTGGAATCTAATTTTACAAATAGTACAGCCTAACAGAGCCGGTTTTTAACCGATACCGATAACTCCATCTTCACGTCGCCTCTCCTCTGCTCTGCGGTGTGTGTGTATGCCGAGGTTAGCCCGGGGCACTCGGTGAAACACGAGATCAGAGTGGTGCGCCGCTGCAGAATGAATATGGGGGAAACACTGATTTGTGTAGAATGAATAGACATGCAAACATGTTCACTTACTGTAGAATTCGAACAACATTATGAATGAAGCTTCGAACTACTCGGTAGAGCTCTTTTGAGTATGAGATACAGTCTGGTGTTACGGAGACTACTGATACCGTGGCTCCAGTGTAAAGGAAATCAAATTGTCGAGCGTGATGATGTCATTGTTTATATAGCCTGTCTATCAATTTTTTTAAGCTCAATGAGCACGTTAAAAGAGCAGAGGAGCAGGATCGCTTGTTGACCGATGCAAAGAAATGGCTTCAAATGGACCCCGTAAACGCTGATCGGATCGGCCGATTCTTCTTCCCGCGATCGGTGATCGGCCCCAAAAATCCTGATCGGAGCACCCTTACTGGCTGTCTGATGTTGTTTTTTAATGCAAAGTAACTTTACAACACTTGACATTATTAAAAGCAGTATTTGACAGGCTTCTACACCAAGCAATGACTCAGGCATTAAACGGTACACAGACTTTTGCAGATACACTTTCTAATAGTTTCAGTGTCTTTTTTTATTTGTAAAATATTCACATTGAAAAGTACTAATAGGCATTGTTGTGGCACTGACTTCACAGAGGCTCACAGCACTAACAAACACACAGTGTATTCAGTGCACATGCATCATGCTAGATTCAAAGCCCTTACAATAATCACGGTTCTTTGCACTTAAACTCGTCCACATGACAACTTGTCCACATGATCTGAGAAATAGTTAGTGTTGCTTCAGTCAGATTTTGGACGTGAAGTTTGTTAGTCCATCCAAAAAACAACCTCAATGCGCCGTGGTTTTCCCTCCAGGCTCCAGAGAGGCTAATAAACTAAACACAAGCTATTAAACCAACTAAACACAGCACACACAGTGTATAGCAACACACACACATACACACAGGCACAGACTGTAGTAAAAGCTGAATGGCACAACAGTGCACATCACGGCTGGTTTTGAAGGCTTTTGTAGCTGTTGACAAAGCAGCAGAAGCAGTTCATGTGCAGAGACAAATCCACTGATAAAGCTGTCGATGCTCAGACTCTCGGTTTGATCCCTTCGTCTTCTCTATGGAAACATTCACTGTTGGCTTGTCTTCCATATTACAGAGTAGTTTGATATCCAATTCAAATGCAATTTCATAAATGCTAAGTTGATCTGGATCATTCTGAATTATATAAATACTGGCTTACAAAGCAGTGTAAAGGTTGATTAATCACCCCAAGCTTTGTAAGCCAGCATTGTGCAGTAAACACATACACACTGTCGTGTGAGACAGTCCAAGCCCACCTGTTCTTCTCCCACCCAATGACACATTACAGCTCAGCACACGTTACAAGATCTTCAAGCCAATACCTTACGTTAGCAGGGTGGATATGGATTCAGGCACTACTCTTTTCCCTCTCTGCCTTCCCCACTCCTTCTCTTTCTTCCTTCGGTTTCCCTTCATCCTACTTGACAAAGTGCAGGGCCTCAGCCGCCACCACAGAGCCTTTGCAGCTGTCGAGACTGGTGACCAGCTTGAAGCCTGATCTCAGCGCTAGCATCACTGTCTCTAGTTTCAGACAGTCAAGTGTGCACAAGAATGTGCTGTCCTCCTTCAGCACGAGTCGCGAGCCCGGCTCCGACTTGATGAAGTGTCGGAACTGGATCACGTTGGACGACACCTCAAATTCTTCCGGAAAGCCGTCCAGGCGGCTCTTGGAGATCTGCACCAGCCGCCCTTTGACCTTGTCGATGAAGGTGGAGTCACTGCAGTACACCTTGAGGCCCTGCGACCTCTCGTGGCTATCCGTCATCTCCAAAAAGGCGGCCTCCCGCTGGGCCGCCCTCTGACTTTCCCACTCGACCACGGCTTCCACCAGTTCACTCAGACGGTAAAAGTCAGCCTCCCTTCGCAGGAGCCCTGCCTCCCGGAAGTCATCAGGCAGCTGGAGCTCTCCGGATCGGAGGTAGTTGAGCACATGGCGAAAAACTGGACCATCTCTATCGATGAACGGGTTGCCCATGGAATCGGTGTGCTGAACCGGCTTCTTACCATTGGCCAGCTCTTCCAGAAAGGAACCCTGGTGTTTGACGAGGGTGGTCCGATGGGCGGTGTACAGGAACCCTCCTACGTTGATGGTGATGGTGCCTGAAGAGGGCTTCTTGAAGCTCTTGCTGGGCTGCAGCAGGTCCGGGTTGATGTGCCTCAGTTCACTTTCCATCCTTCTGAGGTTCCATTCCATTCTCCAGTCACCCTCTCCAGCCTCGACCCAGCCGCCTCAGAGCTGGTGCGTCTGCAGTGCAAATCGGGTCGTTTTTTCTTTTTTGCTTCCCTTTTGGATCGGGTCGTGTCAGTCTGTGCTGCTGCAGGGAAAAATGAAAAGGTGTTGTCAGCTGTCGTATAGTGAGAGGGAATGTGTTTGAGAGTGTGTGATGGTGGATGGGTGAGTGCTGTCTGGCAGAGGAGCTACAGTGAACTGGGAGCTGAAAACAGACTGGCTCTCTGTGCTGCTCGGTGTCTCTCCTCTCCCTCTCTCTCTCCCTCTATCTCTCTCTTTAGGAGTGGGTGGGCAGACAGCGTCACATTCAGGGAGGAGAGAGAGGGAATATGTGAGCAAACAACAGAGGAGTCGGACTCCAGAAGCTCTTTCTTTCTTTTTTTTGCTTGCTTTCCCTAATTATCTTTTGATTAAAAGGTGCAGAGCTCAGCTCTAGCTCACACACACACACACACACACGCACACACACACACACACACACACGCACACACGCGCACACGCACACACACACCCTTCACCAGATGGAGGGGGGGGATGCCTCCACCATTTTTGTGGTGTGAAACTGTCTCAGCCTGTGTGAGTCTGAATATGAAACTCCTTTTGCAGCCAAATCCGTCTGGTTGAACACACAGTGCTGAATGTGAACTGGAATCTGTTTGAATAGGAGTCCAGTTTAATTCAGGGCTTCGCTGCCGTGCTTTTTCTGTCTCGTCTCCGGTTATGACAGCGAGAAGTAGGCTGCTAGCCTTACTTATGTAAATGAAAGCAACAGGGAACGCATTCATATATGCACATCCTGTTTTCTTTCTTGCAAGGTAACAAGCAGTCCTCTGTCTTAGCAAATGTTGCTTGTGCATTGATTGTGTGTGTTTGCTGGCTTTGGGTTCCTGTGGACGAAATGGACTAATTACAGTGAAAGGTGGTGTGGTCAAGAAGGACAGGTTATGACTGGCTCATGCTTTGGCCTGTAGCCCTCCTCAGGGGAGTTGCACTAAACTGGTAATTTGGTACAAATGCCTCATACAGTACCACCACTGTGTGTGTATTTCACATAGCAGTTTCTCTCCCAGTGCAACTGCGGATGTGTAAAAATCACGGTTCATATCAAACCCTGAGGAAATACACAGAGAGCCTGTAAAAGTAAAGTATGTTCAGATAATGTTTTTGGTTTCCTGACTGGCTACAGTGTTGTAAAAAAAATCAATGTACCCTGTAGACAATTGAATCTGGTGCTCCATGCTAGCACTTGAACATACTGGACACTATGTGCTCATTTAAAAGGATCATTCTAGGAAGGCAATAATGGTTTCTAGTATTAAATCAAATGTGGCATATAGTCTGGCAGATTTATGTTGTGTATTAACTTCCAGGCAGTGCTGGAAGTGTGAGTGTTTGGTCAGCAGAGACTGTACATCTAAAAATCAATGTGTTGTGAATATATTAGTCTGTCTGCTTCAGCTACCAAATAGTGAGTTGTATGTTTTAAATCAAGACCCCGTCTTTCTATAAATGTCTTCGTACCTTAGATCATACAAGTGAAATATCAAATGTTTCTTGTGTTTCAAGTAACCACCTTCACCATCTTATGAGATATTTACAAAACCATGGGGGAAGAAGTAGAAAATGGCACAAAACAAAAACTCGGGCAGACAACCCAGACTCTAAATTTATGTTTGTGCTGGATTCTGACCCCAACAACAATTCTGTTAGGAATATTTCAGCCCAGATGGTTTGTAACCTACTTCGGATGTTTTTTTTACACCAGGGAGGCAATGCCAGTCAATTTGCATAATTTATCAGCACTTACACAGGAGCCTGACATAGACAAAATACCTGGATTGTGGCTGTATTCGTCACTGCAGGGCAGCAGATACAGTGGGCTTGCTTTGCAGGGATGTTTATATCTCAGACTACTCGGTGGCAAAATCTTGTTTACTCACATATTTCACGGATGATGACTTGGATGCACTGAACATCACAGACAAGAGTAGAAGGGTGTTTGATTGATAGATTAGATTAGATTTAGGGCTGCAGTCACACATTATTGTTTCAATTAATCTATAAATCGTTTGTTCTATAAAACATCAATAAATTGTGATAAATGTCCATCACAGTTTTTCACAGTCCAAGATGACCTATTCAGATTTCTTCTTTTGTCTGACCATTTGTCCAAATCCCAAAGATATTCAGTTTATTACCTTAAAGGACAAAGTAAACCAGCAAGTATTCACATTTGAGATGCTGGAACCAGTGGATGTTTGGCATTTTTTCCTTCTAAAAAATTACCTAAACGATTAATAGATATCTAAATGGTTGCGTCAGTTAACTGTAATTTATTTTCAGTTGACGAATCGCTTCAGCTCTAATTAGATTACATAAAAACTGAATGATCCCAGTGAGAAAATTGGGCTGTTACACCTGTATTAAGTTGTAGTGATATACAGTGAAAAGGTTATAAATAAGTACAGAGTTAAAGGAGGTTGTATACACATACTGGACTCCAGCAGAATATGATATATAAAGTAAAGCATTAGTATTAGCACTTGCAGAACCTTTTGTGCATCATAATAAGCTGGACAGTTAAGAAAAAAACTGTTTCTACACGTTGTGAGAGTGACTCTACAAAGGAACTGGATGGTCTTGGTGTTAATACCGACCCTACAGACATAAGAGCTACCAGACATCAGTGGGAGTATACTTCTTTCTTACAAGTGCGGCATACGAGTTCACTCAAAGGTCGGTAACTGTTTGATTATCCGTTATTGTGTGCCTCAAGCCACCAATGTTTCTCTACCAGGGACCAGCACTCACTTAGCAAACAGTTGGATGAAGTGCATTCGTCATGTTCTGGTCCACATTGTTGAGAAAAGCTTAGCAACTGTACAGTCTCGATGATCCTCAGATTCGCCCTCTTGGCACCCACGATCCTGCAATCTTCAAAGTCTGTGGGATCACACTTGAGGCCACTTCTCAGCAGTCTGTTCACATACAAAGTAGCTGTAGAAATGAAGGTGCTGTTGCATGCACCTGTTTACTTAGCAACACAAATGAAAAAGGAGAGACAATTATATTTCTCTGGGCCTGTGTTTATGAAACTTAAATACACTTCAGAATGCTCCAGAGATAATTTAATCAAATATGTGTTTGGAGGTTAAAGGTGCTAAATTTGAAATTCAAAGCATTAACATAGACACAGAAAACACAGATACCAAGCAAAAAGCGCAAACAAACGCAATGCACTTAAAGCTGCAGTCAGTAACTTTGAGCAAATATGATAAAGTTGTTTTATAAAACTGTCACTATATGCTGACAGTAGTGCTTGAGAGAGGTAATCTGTGAATAAAATAATGTTCCTCTTCTGCTTCCTAGTACTCCTAATGGTATTTGCAAGTTTCTGTTGAGTCTGAAATCTCAAGCCTTGAGCCAGGAACGGCAGAGATCTCAGTTCAAAGTTCTTCAATGTTCACTTTTTAAGGGTGTCAGAAAGTCAACACTAGTTACTCAAATAAATCACTTGATGCTGTACAAGTATATTGCAAGTTAATAGAGTTTTATTATGTTTTATGTTTTCAACAAAACACAATCAAACCCGAGCCGATCCGGAACGCGACTGCTCGCGGGCTCCAAAAACACAACCATATATACTAGATAAAAGAACTCATACAGCGATATATCTTCGAATCCTCCTTTTTTATTAGTCCCTGTCAAAATATCCCAAATCAACATATTGTAGTTACCTCTCCAGTCATATATTATGTCAGAGACAGATTTCCCTGTTTTGGGCCTCTTAGTGTGGCATCTTTTTCTACACCGTTGTGAGGCGACTTGGAGTCCGCTTGCATTACATCACTAGAGCTGTGAGTTATAGTGGCCAGTGTGAGTATTACAGCACTGGGGTCAATACAGTAGCACTATGATTATATACTGTTTCATTAATAAACACAGGGTTACAGGATTAATACTTTTATCATTGTTTATCACATTTTTATATAGTTAAAAAGGGATTACTTCTACATTTCCACTAACAAAAGTTTCCCAACAAAAACAACCAAATCCAAAATTGTATTAAGTTTTGTCCCAGGTCACTAAAGTTACGTGTATCTATGCTTGTCCATGTGCAAGAGCATGAAAAACATATTCAAATTTTTGTTTGAGAGATAACACAATCATGGAAACAAGCTCTTTTCCCCAACAAATTAAATAAAAGAAAAACAATATGTGTTACATTTGTGCAACAGGTTGTCAACTAGTTACGCCTCAGAACTAGTGCTGTAAATGGAAGTGTATTGCAGAGGAATTGGCTGAAGATTAATTTTTAAACTGAAACACTCAATTCAAACCCAGCGGGTAACTGAAATAATGCCTTCTGTGTGTGTGTTTATTCGGGAGAAGATCCCAAAGTGACAGCTCTCTCTGTCTCTGCGGCGATTTTCTAATCATAAGTGATTAGTGGTATCATCATCAACAACACTCAATTGGAATTGCAAACGAGGCCAAGATGCAGCAGAGAGGATTGTGGGAGGTTTGACCTGCTTTCTGCCTCCTGTTCGTTAAAACTGGCTCATCGAGGATGATCATTATCTTCAAAGTCAGTGAGAATCTGTTTGTCACAGCTGTTGCGTCTCTTTATCAAACTGACAGCTTAGGATGTTCAAATTAAATTTCCCAAAATGCTGCTAGCAAGGACTCTCCTTCCCTTTGTAAAGGTGGTGAATTATTCATAGAGCTGCTCTAAGAGCTTGTGGTGTAACATGGAGTCACTGACTGCTGTGAAGCTGGCATGGCAACCACTTAAAATAGGGTCTTATATGAGCTCAGAGCTGTCAATCTCTCGCTTCACTCATTATTGAAGTCCATCTACTGTATAGAGCCTTTGTGTGTGTTGAGGCTAAAGTTGATCTGATGGATCAAACTGTTCAGGTGTAATATTATTTTTAAAGAAATCAGACATATCCCCCTGGGTTTCATTGGAGCGTTATTGTCACATGGTCTACATAATGTTTTATGGTTGAAGTTCAGTACAACAGGTTGTGATTTTTAGGTTATAGCGGGTTCATAACTAAATAATGCTCCAAACCTGCGCTAAATTTTGGCGAGGAAAAACTGGCATGACCATTTTCAAAGGGGTCCCTTGACGTCTGACCTGAAGATATGTGAATGAAAATGGGTTAAATGGGTACCCACGAGTCTCCCCTTTACAGACATGCCCACTTTATGATAATCACATGCAGTTTGGGGCAAGTCATAGTCAAGTCAGCACAATGACACACTGACAGCTGTTGTTGCCTGTTGGGCTGCAGTTTGCCATGTTATGATTAATATTTTTTATGCTAAATTCCTGTGAGGGTTTCTGGACAATATTTGTCATTGTTTTATGTTGCTTATTGATTTCCAATGATAAATATATACATACATTTGCATAAAGCAAGCATATTTGCCCACCCCCATGTCGATAAGAGTATTAAATAAAAAATCTCCCTTTTAAGGTGCATTTTGAACAGATAAAAAACAGCCACATCAAACATGAAACCATTTTTAAAAGTTGTTCTGTAATCTTAAAATATTTTCCTGTTTACTTTATTAAAACCCATGATGCAGCATTTTGAAAAAGCTTGCAAACAGCCAACGAGTTTCTAAGGGTGAGAAATAGACTTCCAGCAGTCCAGTCCAGTAGTAATTCAATAATCCACCAGTGTTCTCTGCATTAGTAGCACTTTGAAGCCTATTTGTTGCATATGGATGCTGCTAGTCCATGTTAAAATCAAAACGAGTGGGCTGAATACACTTACATCGGAAAATCACTGCACAGTTAATGAATGAAATCATTAAATTTCCTTAATGAAGCAGCCTCTGGGCTTGGTAGAGATTAGCTCTTAATGGAAAATTATATTTGGAGATCCAATCAGTGACTTCACCCCCCCCTCTCTTGTTGCTTCCTTGTTGTCATAATGTGTAGACAAGACTGTCACTACTGTGCGTGTGTGTAAAGAGAGTCGATTTTACCTTTTCTGTTGCAGCTAGGTCCCACATTTCTGGAGGGACCGACAAATAAGAGCCAAACTATGCTGACGTACCAGATGCTTGAACTCAAAAAAATGCATGTCTTTTAATCAGATTTCTAAAGCTGCGTGTATGTACATTTGTTTTTATAAATTTAAATAATTTTCAAACTGGGTGCACATGCATAAGCCTGATTTCCACTCTTACACTTAACCAGGTGGGCTGGTGTCAGTTCCGTGCAAAGCACCGGGACAATTATGTAGCCTTTAGATGAGATATATTTTAATAAAATACAGTTGTACCGACGGGATACAGTAGAGAACCTCCGAATGTGGTCTGAGTGATTGGATCTCAATGCGTCCTCAATGCGTCTTGAGTGCGTTCATATACACGGTTTTGACCGAGTCTTGTTTCTGATCTTTGCGTTAAAGTGAATGAAGCTTTTGATATTGCGCCCCCACGCTTCGATGGTGATGGCAAGAATAACATGCATGATGGTATCTTTATTAAAGTGAAGTAGTAATGAATCACCCTCATGCATGAATCATGCATCAATAATAGCCTAATTTTACCCATAATCCATGAGGATGAAGATACAAAAATTGAAATCGTTGGCAAAAATGGCATATTGTCGATATTTTAGAGACCAGCTAAGCTCCCCCTGGATCCCCTTTAGTTATCACCCTGCCAGGAGGTCACCAGGCTTCAATCAGATCTGAGTCAAAATCTGAGGCAAGAGAATGTGGTTTTAGAAACGCAAAGAAATCATCCAAAAAAAGTCTTATTGGAGAGTGAACTCAGAGTAGAGATAGCCGGGGTCACATGAAAAGCCTGAGGCTCCGTAACAGAAGCAGCTTATGCAATGCGTCAGATCTTGTGTTTGTGAGAAAGAAATTCTTTTTGTAAACCCTGAATGGAGCTTAAGGTTAGTAAACCTTGAAAAAGAAAAAAGGAAGAACTGTTGGGCTGCAAAGTTTTTTCAATACTGAAGAGCTGCCTTCATTTTGCATGCTGATGAAGGTCTTTAACCGCCGTATTTGTACTTATTGCTCTAGCCCTAGTATTATATGCAGGCTCGGTGAGATTGTGATAGTGAAACGTAGATGAAGAGGGATAGTTTATCAAGAGATGGCGATGGTGGATGGAGGCCTGGTGGGCGGCGAGCTGTTTGTTGTGTTTAACATTAGGAAGGTCAGAGCTTTGAGGAAAGGGCCTTGGAGCAGATGGAGGTAAGAGATGAGCGTGAGGGGGTGGACGCGTGACCTCCTCACCCTCTCATCTGTCTCTCTCCTCCTCCTAACGTCTTCCCTCGACCATTTTTCACTTCTCTACTCTTAAAGAATTAGCTAAATGCAATGCCTTTAGCATGTCTTAAATACAGTTAATACAGCTCTTGTCTTTTCCATCTACTTATTTATTTATAGTTTCCTGATTTCCCTTTTATTAGACTGCACATTAAGTTTTTTTTTGTGCAGGAATAAGATGGTATTGGCATTTCTTCGATTCATTTCTGTCATCTTATCCTGATTCTGATCTCATTGTATTAATATGGCAAACTTTAATGCGTTTCTTCACTTATTTCGCTGGTTTGTTTGACTGAAGTGAAGTAAATGTTGTTTTTAGAGAGAAAATAGGCCAGCATTACCATGAAATCACAAAGTCACAATAATCAGTTAGCCTCTGATTTAGTCTCACTGGAGCATCTTTTGTTCTTCACTTCTTTTGTCTTGATTGCAGATTTTAACTTGGAGACAGATTGAGGATTTATTTTGGAGACAGATGTTGGTTCTAAAAGAGTAATTTCCTTAATTTCCACTGGCTGCAATGCGGTCATGGTTTAGCTCCGCTGTGCAAATGATCTGCTGCAATTTCAGCCAGTGTCCACCGTACGCACAAGGGTCCTTTTCTCTGCTCCACTATCTTTAAATGCTAGGTCTCTTTTGGCTCAAGCAGCATCTCTAAAGTGTAAAATTGACTGATTGATTGATTTATGACTCAAAAGCATAATTTCTGCCAATATCATTGTTGTCCAAAAGAAAAGAAATGGTTAAAGTAGGGGGATATTTGTAGAAGTAATATAGTGTTTATGTAAATTTCCAGTTGAAGCATGAAAGAGAGGCAAAATAACACTGAACAACACTGGAAACAAAGCATCTTAAACTGCGTAAACCCATTAATGAAACGGAAAATAGTCCAACACAAAATGTGGCTGCTGAAAATCAGACTGCATGAAGATACTCAGCTTCTAATACGCTTACATCTGAACCACAACGGAGTCGTGATATAAACTCTGAAGTGAGGATACCTACAGTTGGATTGGTTGATTGATTTGCAACTTACAGTATATTTGCCCTTTTTTAGCTACATCACGGTGACATCAGTTGATGGATAGGTCCACCCAACACCTACTGTCTTACGATGCTTTTTGAATGAATCGTAATGTTTTTGGTGAACTCCTGAGCTTTCTTGTTGATCCACTCTCTGTGGCAGAAACAGCGACAGTGTAACGTGTCACATTTAAGGCTCAGTAGCATCTAGATTCAGTAGATAGTAATATGTGTCTGCACTGGCTTGCTGTTGTTTTGACATTATTTATGTTAAATTCAGACCTCTGCAATTCAGAATATGACATGATTGGCAGGCAGGGAGCAAGCATGTGTTATACAACAATGTGGGAGACGAGTGATTACAGCCGAAACCAAGAGCGAAGTGCAAATAGGCTGTTATCTCTCTGCCACTGTTCTGTTTACATGTAAAGGACATCAAACCACATACATCCAAACAGCAGCTAGTAAGGCTGGGAGATAAAACGATCTTTAAAAATGATAAAGATCATCCTTGATAAAGATGATGAATTTGAGATTTATTTTTGATAGTTGTTTTTTAATCTATTTTCCTCTGCCTACGAAAACACTAAACAAACAGCCAGTCACTACTGTTGTGGCTGTAAAACGCCTCACAATCCACGCGAAATGACTCGTTTCACTATCAGCATTTGATCGATTCGTTTCGATAACATTTGGAAAGTCTAGAAGAAGTCTCCGGTGCGCATCCTCAAAAGTAGCGCGCAGCAGTGAGATGGCCAACAAGAAGTGTCATATATACTTTTACATATCTCTTTATATTTATATATTTAAGTATACTTTAAACTGTAATGTAAACATTTATCTCTATCTCTTGTTCAATTTCAAGTTCAAATTTGCCTTAGCAATAAAAAAAAAAAACAAAGCCATTCTTTAATGTTGTCGACCGTCGTTTTGTGCTTTTTTATTTTTTAAGAATCGGTTTAGGCACTGGCACCGTTTTAAAAGAATTATTTTAGCATCGGTAATGGTAAAAACCCAAACAGTACCTAACCTAGCGGAGGATATCACTCTGTAGAGGGACCTGCATTTAAACCCCTGATGCTAACATATAGTAACACATTGCATACTCCAAATTAATTCAGATTAAAGCATTATAATTGTGAAAGAAATAGTTCACTATTTTGGAAAATATGCTTATTCACTTTGTTGGTTGATTTGCTGGTTACCTGGCAACCTCACAGTGACAATAGGACACCAGGAAGTTTCTACGGCGCGTAACCCCCTTGTTCGATAGGTTTGCACCTCTTAATAAATGTCTCTGGTTGTGGAGTTTATAATCACTGTGGTGTATCGGTTAGAATACATGAGGAGATGCTTCAAAGGTTTCTTGTTCTTTTACTAGAAGGCTGTGCAGGTTTACACTTGAATGAGATGACAATAGAAGAACAGAAATGAACAGAAATAACAGTATAATTAACTACAACATAACACAACATACAAATGGAATTAGCAACCACTTTTCATCTATGGTAAAGTGTGGAATTGTAATACTTAGACAACTTATATCAAATTACACACAGTAAAACACTTATTAATCCCTATTTTACAATGAAGGCACAAAATAAAGCATACTTACATCTTAATTGACGCACATAATATGTTATACAGCCAGCAAGACAACCTTCATCCCAAACTTATGCATTGAACTCACTGCAGTGAACTAATAGACCGGACTTCAAAGCCTAACGAGCCAATACACCCCTTAACCACTCCAAGTAGCCGATTGGCTCCCGGCACGCCCGCCGACATGTCGTCCAATGAAATGCAGGGGCTGCTGTGCCTGAACTCCAAGTGAACTGCAAACCTTCTTAACACCCCTGTTAACAATTTACTGTTTTTACACTTCTGTTTTTATTTACAGATTTAACAAACAAGACATAAGGTGTTAATTTGTGAGCTATAGAGGTGTTGGTAAGCGGATTTTGTTTTTCTTTTTGGACAAGTGATTTCACCCTTTTGAGACTGCCTCTACTGTACATGACTCGAACGATATGTCTGAACCACTCGTACATGTTTGTTTGTCCCCAAGAAAAAAATTGTAAAATTCTCTTAAATCACTTGGAGGCGCTACTCAAGAATAAATGTGTTCATGAGATTTGTGTCCCATTTTTGTCTGTGTTATTTATAAATGAAAACAAGAGCCTGACAGAATTGACGTGGCTTCATCAAAACAGTTGTGATTTTAATGAATGTGCTGTTTAATCTCAGCAGCCTCAGCTTTTCCTCATCAGATGGAGAGTAATAAAATCTTTTGCAGCTCTGAATGACGGGTGCGTAGGAGAATTAGGATACTGACTGTCTGCTGAAGGTGTGGACCAAAACATTGATCTAGCACTTAAGAGTCTTATAGTGAAGCCAACGTGCAGGAGTCTTACTATCTATCTCAAGTGTTCCTCCCACTCACAGAAGCCTTGAGCTACACATGCTGCGGTCAGTCCACATCCAATGTTGGTCCTCACTCTCTATCCATCTACAGTTATGTGTGTCTTTCCCTGATTACAGAGACATTTCTGTCTTTCATCCAGTGTCCCTCTGGATCCTAGAGGAAACAGGAAGACCTGAGTTGCAGGGGGGAAACAGTCCTCATTTCTTTATCGCCTTGATGAAATCACACAGCGTGTTTGACCGTGACTGCTGCACAGCAGGGATGATGGTGTTAGATGTTGGTTTGCACACATGTTGCTCGTGTGTGTGGGTGTGTTTTTTGACGCGTTGCTGGCAAGTGCTCTGGCGCTCACCAGCCAATAATTGCACATAATTGCATCCATTTGTTCGAAAAGGCAAAGATGAACATTAGTGAGATCTGTGACACGTGCTGCAAAGCGTTCGTCGCCTCAAGATTATAGACGGACTCTTGCGGACTCTTGATGGAATGTTGCGTGACACGTGATGTCAGGTGGCATGTGATGGTTACTATGGTGACCGCGGCACCTGCATTTGTTCAGCTGTGGTTAACACTGAATACATCAAGGCTTTTTTCATTAAAGATGAGGCTGGAGATATTCTCTAGTTTTGTTGCCAACCCCATGAAAAAAAAATACACTAACAATGAATTATTGTATTGTATTGCCTCTGTAGCCAAAGCCTTTTATATTCTATTCCTCTGTGCGGTAGAGCTCCACTGTTCAAAAAACATTAAAACATCATAAATTAGCCACACTGTTGCACTGGCTGATAAGCTCCTTACATTACAATGAACATGGGCACTTTAGTTGTTTTTTTGAGTCAATACCACACACACCGTGCTGCTGTAAATAAAGCACACCAAATGTGTATTAATCCGTGGTGGAAAATGGTCCCCAACAAATGTACTTCTGTTTGAGTAATACTAGCTAACAACTACAGATCCCAGGTGTGTTTGCTATTTTTCGTATGTGTTTGACAGCTGCTCATAGACGTCAGGCTCCAGCTCGGCTCTGATCGGTTGTTTTCCTCCGGTCTGTGAAATCTTGCGGATGCCATTAGGAGCACCGGAGGACACAGAGGCACATGATGTTTTTCAGATTACCTGTCTCATGCATTACTGTCAGGATATAGTGATCGTTTCATAGAAATATCTTTCTTTTAATCATATTTGCTCCAATTCTACCCACTGCATTTTTAACACACAACTTTAATTAATGGAGACATAAATAATGAATGAATACAATAAGCCTTTGCTGCCGGTAGAAATGGCTCGTGTGCCTCCGTGGAGATTCCTTAATTTAATTGTGGTTTGACAAACATGTGGTTTGCCATGTAAGAGGACCTCAATAAAACAAGAACTGCACAAGCAGTGGTAATACACACCCTTGTTATAATCACATTATCTGTGGATACACAGACTAGGGAATAAAAAAAAAAAACTAGAGCACAGCTAAAGCCGACTGACAGGTGATCCTGCTGTGCCGGCGTCATCAGAAACTGACGTCGCTTCTGATGACGCTTGAGAGGGAAAGACGTCTTTTCCGTGTATCACTTCGTTGCATTTCGCCCCCACGTTTTAAGTGGGAGACAAAAGGAAAAGACGCAAGTGAGGGAAGTGTGAAGACAAGAAAGGGAATTGGCATGTATCCCTAGAGGATTTACCAGGACAGGATTTCACACCTGGGGATCCTTGACTGTTTATGGATATTGTAAGAGAACGTTGAAATAAGTTTGACAGCCTCTTCCCCTCCTCCACAGCTCATCTGGACCTCTAAATCTGTTTATTATCAATACCTTGCCGCCTGTTTGTTGACCTCTACCTCTCCCTGTAGACTTCCTCTCTGTGTTTGCCCTTTTAGTCTCTCTCTCTCTGCTGGTATTGTTAACTGGTGGGTGTGAAATGTAGCGGCTTCTCAGAGCTTTTTATCTGTCCAGATACATTCCAATTCCAAATCATACAACAATGCACAATAGACCGAGCTGCTGCCAATATAACGCCAACGCTCACCAACTGGACTCATCATTCTGATTGGAGAGGAGCAGAAGAGGCATCAAATGGTTTCGGTAAAAGGTTGTGGGTTGTACAGATGAATAATTGGATAAAGCACCTTATGAAAGAACACCTTGAAAAATAAATACAAGTGAAAAGAACATGTTCAATGCAAATCAGAAATAGCTGAAAATGTCACATTGAGAGGAGTTGTGATTGGTTTATGGAAGGCTTACTGGTAGTTTTGGAAGAAGTATTTAGATCATTCACTTAAGTAAAAGTACCAATACTACAGTATAAAAACAAAACATTAAATAATAATGCATATTAAAGTAAACGTACATAAGTATTATCAGCTAAATGTACTTCAAGTACAAATTTATTATTCTGCAGAAAAATGACTGACATAATTTGTTACCACTGACGCATCAATGTGTAAGCCGCATTTTACTGTTGTAGCTGGTTGAGGCGGAGTTAGTTTTAACTACTCTATATATATAGTTAGAAAGGTTTGTCCAGTGGTTCTCAACTTAGGGGTCGTGCCCCTCCAAAGGGTCACAAGATAAAATGAAATTAACACCTGCCACCCGCCAAATGCGGGTACATTATTGGCAGTGGTGTATAAAATTGTCAGGTCGTCTGCCACTTTCGCAGACAGGGAAAATGCTATGGATGGGAATAGAGAATCAGTTCCCGTTGAGAACCGGTTCCTGGTTGTTTGATTCGTTAGCATTGTATGCCTCAGTGACTATCGATTGCTCTTATTGATACTTTCCGACAGTTACACATGCACAATGACGCTATACGCATACTGTATCATGTTTCAGTTTGTTTGGATCCGGAGCCTTGGCGGAGAAAAAAAACGAAACGCTCAACAGCATGGCGCTAATAATTCTGATGGGACACACCCTATTTGTTCCTTGATAATGGTACATTGTGAACAACAAATCGGCATAGGGAGAACTAGTAACGTTAGCTGTTAGCAGCCGGTAAGCAGCACAATCCTGCTTGGCTAAATAACGGCGCTACTAATGTTAACGGAGGTTGCATTGATGATTGCTAGGATGCGTTCAAGCTCTATAAAAGCTCCATAAAAATGATTTGTTCAAATATCACCTTGTATTACAAGTAATACAAGAAACTTCAATAAATACAATTGTTTGAAGACAAAACAAAATACTTGAAAAAAAGGAAAAGCTAAGTTCTGCTACTCAAATCTCTGCTTATTTCTTGACTTTTTTCTACTGTTTGCTTTTTTGTGAAATAATAATTTTTTAAACAATTTTAGAAGTGGGGAAATGTCTCTGGTAGAACTGCAAATGACTGAATGACATCTCAAATGTGACAAAGATCCTCTAACAGACACTGTTTTTTTGTAGGAGATCAGAAGCCAAAATGGTTCAGAACCTCTGGTTTAACCTTTATTAGTGTCACATATTTTTTAATGTAATTTTTTTATCTGAAAGGTAAGTTAAAAATAGAAAACTAAACCCGATGACATGTGGTAGATGTTTATCCACTTTACTCAGCTCTTTGTAGAAGCCCCACTGAGAAATTACAGCTGCATGTATTTTTGAGGCTGCTTCTGCCAGCTGTGCACACCTGGATTTAGGCAATTTCCCCTCTTCGCAGATGCTCTCCCGCTGTGTCAGATTGGGTGGCGAGGCGTTTGTAAATTGCAGTCTTCATGTCTGACAGATTTTTTTTAGCCAGAGCCTAAGCTGGTCTGTGTTGA
Source organism: Sebastiscus albofasciatus (assembly GCA_916701655.1). Classification (NCBI taxonomy): domain Eukaryota; kingdom Metazoa; phylum Chordata; class Actinopteri; order Perciformes; family Sebastidae; genus Sebastiscus; species Sebastiscus albofasciatus. Next base: position 39,139 of record CAKAOI010048264.1, read on the forward strand.
CACTGTGTCAGAGGTGTTGATTGTGGTGCTGTTGCATTGCATTATTTTATATAAAAACTTGGTTTTAATATCAATCTATTCTCAACAAAAACTAACTATGATAGGCTTCAATGTGTTTAATTACCTTGAACAATGGACTATGGCTGATGTGAGGTGTCCATAATGGTTTTGCTTTTCAGGCACTTCTGTATTGGTAAGTGCTAGTTGGGATATATCCGAGCTTTTAGAAAAATCTGAGTTGTGTCGTAATTACAATTTAAATGATGACATGAACAATATTTCGGGTTGGAAACTGGTAATCAGGGATGGCTATTATATGATGATAAAAAGCCATAAATCATGCCCATTCAGATGCATTTTTCAATTTTCTCTGACGTTTATGGGGAGTTTTGCTCAAAGTGTATTTACGTTATTTAAGCAAGTTTTAAAACAACAACATGCAGAGTTTTGCTTTATTTTCCACCTGTGTGCATGTGTCTGAATCATGATTGAGCAACTGAGTCACTGTCTTTGTTGTAGATGAAATCAGTCTGGAGGGAATGGTGGTGCACAGAGCTGAATGCAGACCGGTCGTCAATGACAACTACATGAAGCTGAAGAAGTGAGTGAACTTTGAAATTTCAGCGCAGAAACGTCTCATGCATTGCAGTAAGTTAGAGTAATGGGATGTGGCAAAGAATGGGATTGACTGTAAATTGAAATTCAGCAACTGTAGACAGTTTAAAACAAAAACACTTTCCAGTGTCAATATTGTAAAAGAGCACAGCAGTTGTTGATGTGGTTGATGACATAATAATTGTGCAAAATATGTGAAAAATGTAAATAATAGTAAGATTCTTGTTTATTATGAAAACCCGACTGTAATTTGTCCTTCTACCTACACTCTTTGAAATACTCAATGATATGCCGTGTGTAATATTTCATGGTGAATGGACTGACTGCATGTTCAAGGCTCATTAATTGTCATTCTGCAACACAGAGTTTCACAACGAAATGCAGTTGTAGCCTAGTCCATTCAGGCCCTGATTAGACAGAGCGTGTTTTGCAGGTGGAAAACACAAGGCACACCACATGGCCTTTTTGTTGCTCGAACAGACAGAGCATTATTTGCTTTTCTTAGAAATTGTTGCTAGGCAACCACCAAATGAGTGCTAACGTATGCACAAACACAAACCTTGAACTCTACGCTATGTAATCAATAATACAGTTTAAATTAATGAAAACGACTTGCCCAAAATCTCAAGTACCACACTAATTTGCCTCCTGATGTTTTCTGTTCAGATCATGGTCACTACGGTTGGTAAAGTCATATAGCTCCAGCAAAAGTCACCACGATGAGAGAAAAAAAACGCTAATGATGTCGGACGCTTTTACCCTCGGACTTGAATTTCTTTGAAGTCGAGGGGTTCAGGGCGCTCCTGTAAAACTGCGAGAAAAACACTCCACTCTTAATGAAAATAATTACAAAAAGCCGCTCCAGGCTGCTTAAACACACTCTGTCTGATCAGGGCCTTATGCTACACAAGAAAAACATGACAAAACAAAACAACAAAAACAGTAGTGCATTCCTTTAGTACATTTAAAAAAAAAAATTGCATCAGGAGGAATGTAAACAGCAAACACTGGTGAATTCTCTGGGCAGATAATAGGGCCGACATCTTACCATTAAAAATTCGACATCAGGGAAACATTGTCCATCAACTTTGACTATGTTTGAGCACCAAACATCATTGATGTAAACACAGAGTCCACCTCCTCTTGTCCCACTGGAGTCCTGCGCTCTGTCCTGCGGTCTGTCTGGGATGCCACGATGGAGCCAAGTCTCTGAAAAGATGTGGACACAACAGTCGCCGATCTCCCATTGCTGGGTTAGCCTGAGGTCTTATTTCATCCATCTTATTTTCCTGCAACTGGACATCAGCCGGGAGCAGGCTGGGTAGTGGAATAGCCTTAGGTCATTATAGAGTTTGGTCTACACCTGCTCTATATGAAAACTTCTGTTATGATTTGACGCTATATAAAAATGAATTGAAATTGAGGTCCTAGTTGGGTTAGTTTAACTCCCATCCCTGCTCTCCTCCCACTCCTCCTGGGGCGTTTGGTCCGGCTGGTCTGGCTGGCTGGTCAGGAAGTTGCCGTGGGCGGCGAGCGTCTCAAGGTCCGCTGCACTTTATCCAATCCTCACTACCTTACCGGACAAAGCAATTTGCCTTGCATTCACCCTTTCACACACACATTCATACACTGATGGCGGAGCTGCCATGCAAGGTGCTGGCCTGCCCGTTGGGAGCAACTTGGGGTTCAGCGTCTTGCTCAAGGACACTTTGACATGTGGACAGGAGGAGCCGGGCATTGAACTGCCAACCTTGAGATTAAAGGACGACCTATCTGTCCCCTGAGCTACAGCCGCCCCACAATGTACACAGTATATTCATTGTATGTCGCAGCATTTCCATTGCAATATAGGATCAGACTAACTATTGATGATTCATATAATTAAACAATGAACACACAAATGTTAGGGCAGCATTTGCTTTCTTGTTTTTTTTTTCACCCTTGGACGGCACACAATCTGTTCAAGTGTTGTGCATTAATTCCAACAGGGGTGGAGAAGTTTGGCATGTTGACTGGGGCATCGCTGCAATTTGTGTTCACCAAACACTCGAGTCCACTCTGCCTTTTTGTTTTTTTTTTTTTAAATGGTTTCTGTCTCCTCTTCATCGGAATCCGTCATTCCAGCTAGTTAGTGCATGGTATTGCTATAGCAACCGCATCACTGTGGCAGATGCACTGCTACAATACAACCCAAGGCAAACACACAACACAGTTTGCTTTAGTGTGTGAGCCCGTTTCTGTGTCAGCCATCAAATCAGTAAGGAAAAGCTTAGGTTACAGGAAAGCTTTTTATCTGCCGTCAAAAGACCGTTATCTGTGCTGATCATCTGGCTGGATTCTCCTTAGACGTTACAGGATGGTATTGCGGTGTACTGTAGAGTACATACTGAACTTAGATTTGTCCAACTGTATTTCATTTCTGACTTGACAATGAACGTCTTCACTTTTCACTCCAGTTTTGTAATCTTCCATTTGGGTGGCAGCTGACAATTGTCCCTCCATCATGGCAGGCTACAGGATATGCAGGACATCATGTTGTCATGACGGCGTCTGTGTGTGTGGACACAATTCAAGAACAGTTTTAGTACCAACTTCACCACATGTTCCTATTGGAGATAAAGTGATGTAACACTTGCCACATAAATACACATAGTGGAGAGGGGGAAACACAACAAAAAGACATCTGAATGCTTTAAGATACATAATTCAAATCATTTTTGTCATTTAGAGAGAGTGATGTTTGTGTTTTTCTTCACTGCTTGTAGTTCTTACTGATACATTTTATTCATTTGTGATGTTATCAGTTTTGATTGTGCTTAATTAATATATGGAGGATGAAATATGACTCATAAGAGAAACAACAAACGTATGTAGAGATAGAAATACCTCTAATGCATCATTATGCTTTACTAATGGCCTCATTAGTATTGCTGTTTAAATGTAAATCCAATTTTATTGTCACGTTGTACATGGCACAGCACACAGTGAAATTTAGCTACTGCATTTAACCCATCCTAGTATATTAGGAGCAGTGGGCAGCTATTATACAGCGCCCAGGGAGCAGTTTTTAGGGGTCGGTGCCCTGCTCAAGGAGGCGAACTGGCACCTCTCCAGCTACCAGCCCACACCAGTTCGTACTTGGTCCATGCGGGGACTTCCGTTCCCAAGCCAAGTCCCCACGGACTTAGCTACTGCCGCCCCCGTTTATAGTTAATATATGTTTATGAGTATATCACGGTACTTATGGCAAGACATTAGGCAGCTGTTGTGCTTTGTGTTTAATATTTTCTTCCAGGCTCATAATCTTTTCTATTTGTGTGGCCATCAGTTTAAATAAAATGTGTTTAATGACCGGCCAAGTCGAGATGAACAATAAATAAATAGAAAGCAGAGCAGCTGCCGTTACTTATTTGGTATGTTTAACCTCAAGGTGCTGACAGTTGTCTCCACGCTAACAGGCACATCTGTCAGCAGAGATCATGTTAGATTGCAGAAAACACAAAGCAAACTTTATCTCTCTTTGTGTGTGTGTGTGTGTGTGTGTGTGTGTGTGTGTGTGTGTGTGTGTGTGTGAGCAGGTGTTGGGTATAAATAGACG
>CAKAOI010048268.1:0-11724 GCA_916701655.1 Sebastiscus albofasciatus
ATTATTTTATATTTTCAGGCGTTTTATAACCAAAATATAAAGTTTTTTACAAGTCATTCATAACTCCTGTTTCCATGGTAACACCTGATGGTCTGATATTAATGTAAATATTTTATATAATATATTAATGTATAAATATTATGTAAATATAATAAAAAAATATATTAACACCATTAATTTATATTTTCATGCCTTTTGCAGACAAAACCTTCAGTTTCCCACAATGCAAAACTCTGTTTCCATGGTAACACCTGCGGGTCTGACTAATACCTGGAACAACCATTACAATCCCATCAGGATCCTATGCAATGGAAACGTTGTTCACTGCTCCAGTAAATAGGACTGACCTGAGCTTCAACGTCAATAACACTGCATATGGTTGAATTATTATTTTAGTCTGTCTTTTATTTATTTTTTACAATATGTTAGGTCTAGGATGTCTGACTTTGCACTATAAAGTTTGAAAAAAAGGATGAATTAAAAATAAAATAAAAATAGCTTTAATAAATAGATGGATTATTAATTTAATTATTTGTACACATTATTGTTAATAATCAGATATATTCCACTGTTATGCTTCACTTTAAACAAGTAAGGCAATACCCTGCATATACCATGGTCACAATATAAGCATTATTTTATATTTTCAGGCGTTTTATAACCAAAATATAAAGTTTTTTTTACAAGCTATAACTCCTGTTTCCATGGTAACACCTGTGGGTCTGACTAATACCTGGAACAACCGTTACAATCCCATAGGGTTCCTATGTAATGGAAACGTTGTTCACTGCTCCAGTAAATAGGATGAACCTGAGCTACTAGCTAGATATTTATAATCTGCTCAGCTCATAGAACCCTTCAGCTAGAAAGTTAACGCTAAGCTAACAAGATCCAACGTCAATAACACTGATTACGGTTAACAAACAGTTGAATTAAATATAATTAAACTGCAGGTTTAACAACATGTTGATGAATCACTGGACACCTTTCACTCAACGGTCGCCATCTTGGCTACGCAGCGGAAAGCGCGGGAACACGACCACTATTCAAACATAAGTAGATATCAGAATAAAACAAGACAATAGTAAACATACCGGTGTATTCTCAGCCAACAGGAGGAAATATCGTAGGCGACGACGTCTGAAACGTAATTTCCACTCTGCTTTCATGTTTTCTTCAACAAAGCAGCAGATATTTTGGCGGGTAGTGGACTGTAGTTGAAACCTGAAGGAGGTAGCAGCGCAACAGAACACCAGCTGCCGTAAAACCACGAAGAAGAAGATGTTTTGGCGGGGAGCGAGCCGCGGTCAAATGTTCTGATCGTCATTTCCGGTAAGTGCTCCACAGAGATTTTTTATTTTTTTTTTAATTTAAAAACGTCAGTATCCATAGTAACAGCAGAAAACATCAAAAACATTTACATACAAAAGAAGCAAAGCGAAAACATAAACAAAGAGCTGTGACAGACATAAAAGGACAACAGAAATTAAACAAAACCAACATAAAATAAAAAAAACACAATTAAAAAAAATAAATAAATAAGTAGATAAAAATAAAAAAAAAGACCACGCGAGAGTATGACGATAATTTTACTTAAAAACATTAAAGATATTGCATACATTCATTGCTTTCATTGCTTTTTTGTTTTGTGAGGAAGAAATTGTTGACAGATATAATTCCATTTCTTTCATAAATACAAAGAAGTTAAGCTTTTTTACACTTGTGAATGTGGAACTTCGCAAGAATTAAAATTAAATTATTAAGAAAAAATGCATTACTGTCTTTGTCAGTGCAACCATAGCAACCAAATATAATATTTCTATAGTACAGTGCAAAATCTGAGAAAATGTTAACAAGTATAAAATTATTGACCTCTTTCCACAATTCACATGTAAATTTACAGGAGCAGAATAAATGAGAGCAAGTTTCAGGATGTGATTCGCAGAAGGAACAGTGTTGTTTAAGTCATAAACATTTCCCCCCATATTCACAGAAGTGGTGGAAATAATCACCTTTTTCTTCAGTAACCCAGATTTTTCTGACCAGTTTTCCTCCGCTGACGTCTCAACGGCTCCGACACAGAAAAGCTTCTGAAAACAAACAGCCGATGTTAAACGGGAGCTGAGGGACTCTCCGAACATGAAGATCCTCATAAAGAAGGTTTGTGACATCTGTTTCCTTCTCCTGATGACCCCTGGGAGGTCACGGCGGGGTCACGGGCACCAGCAGAGGTCACACAGAGGGGAAACCATCAGACCACCTACCAGAGACCAGAGAGCAGCTGCTGGTAGGAGTAATACTGTGCCACATATAGAAATACTCTGTCCTGCATCAAAATATACTTAAAGTACCAAAAGTAATATAATATTTCTAACAGTCTTGAATTCCATAAATCGTGTCTCACTGTAAAGCTGAGACTCTTGTGGATCCAATGAGCCCAACTGGATTCATGTGTGATGATGTTAGTCTCCATAGGAGACATTTCATTGACCTCACTGTATAAAATGACCTGTGGTGACCTCTAGGATAATCACAGCCTCATGAAACTTTACAGCCACAAACTAGAGACCTAGAGCATTCAGAGGATGGATGGATCAGACTAGAGACCTAGAGCATTCAGAGGATGGATGGATCAGACTAGAGACCTAGAGCATTCAGAGGATGGGTGGCTTTCCTAGCTAGATTGACAATAAGGGGGTTTCTGAGCAGTTTACACAACACAAGTGCTCGCCATCTAATCATCAAAAAAATGCAATACCTGCAGAAATCTCAAAATGTCAAAACATTTTTGTTCCCAAATCACAGCATGTCTTTTTCTCTGGTGTTCCTCAAGGTCTTGGTGTCTTAATGTGGTATTTTGGAGGGATTATTGATCATTTTTATTAATTCTCCAGTTGTAAAATATTGTTTAATTTAGCACCAAATCTGTGTAACAAATGGTATCAACCCAAAAATTGCTGCAACAACTTATGAGCCATAAGGAGGGAGTAAATGTTAGTTACTTCCACTCTTCTTCATGGTGTCCCGACCAGCTGCAACATGCCTGGTGAGAAGTAGAGCACGGCGGCGGCTCGGCACGCTTCACTGGTGCTTTAAAGAAGGAAAACCTGTCAGGTGAAGAAAGTTTCATGACTTTATGTTTGTTGAAAGTCTGGGATAAAACACATCACAAGCGCACTGACAATTATCTATAGAGTGATACATTAAACTGAGATATGCTGAAGGATCACAGTTTATAACATGCGTGATGCCTTCAGGTACCAGGGGAAAGATCCATCACCTCCACTTCACTGTGAAACCTGAGATTTTGACCTCCTCCCCCTCCTGCTCTGCTAAAAGCCTTCCAGTGTTAATCCTTCTGTTGATGGACTCAGATCCTCCTTTAGATCTGAAGGATCAACAGATCAACAGCAGGTAAAAGATCAGCAGAGATCTTTGGTTTAAGTTCTCTGTTAACAATCAGACATGGTGTAAATAAAACAACCAGTTTAACCAAACTTCTACTGGGTATGAAAAATAATACGAAGACACAATGAAATGGCATCTTAAATCCCTTTAACCTCTTTTACCCGACAGACCCGGTACCGGTACTGAGCTGTGTGTTAAAACCTTTAAAAACGTCATAAAATGCTGTGGTGGTGTTTTTTTCTGAATAGTTTCTAAAAGACGAGGCCTTAACGCGACTAAAACAACACTCTAGGTGGATTTGGTCCAAACAATGTTTGTTTAACAATGATTTCAATCAATATTTTAGTTACAAAATCAATGCATGAGAAATTGTATTTTTATATATAAAATGTACATAATTGACTTTGGATTCTTTTTTGTTATCTTATTTACAATGTTATTGATCTTATTTGTTATTATCTAAGTTTTACTTGATCATATTTCATTATTATAATAAAACTACTCATATCTAGCAGTTTTTTTATTGATTTTCTACTGTGCACAATGGTAGAATGTGATGATGCACAATGGTAGAATGTGATGATGCACAATGGTAGAATGTGATGATGCACAATGGTAGAATGTGATGATGCTCAGGGTAGATGTCATGGCCAAAGGCTCCATTGTGTGCCCGTAGCCTCCTGTAGTGGATATCAGGAGGATTTTAGAGCCAGATTCCCTTTCAAGAGGTAGAACACCTATTTGGCACACTTTGGGTATCCAACTTTGGTGGTTTTAGTGTCCTGACTAAAACCTTTGTAGAATCTATGTGCTTTGTGTTATTTATATCTGCTTTGGCTCAGTTGTAGTCGAGGAGTTGCTGAATGAATTCAGTGGCGTCTCTGTGCACGGCATCACTGCTATAATGGTGTTATCCACTGTCTGATCTGGAACACATTTTAGGAGAGGATAACAATGGTTCATCCCTGTTTACTCAGGCATAGTAAGAGTCACAATGTTCCTGACACTGGGGATGAATTCTCTGAGGTCTTACCTATCCATAGAGACCAAGATCATGCAGATAGACCTGCTAGTTGTGGAGCTATTACAGATTTATTTTCGGGTGTCTGTCTAGGAGAACCTTCCAGCGCCCTGCAGGGCTTAAGAAGTTCTCCTTTATCGTCCCAGAAGTCGACTCCAGTTGGACGTTTGCAGACAGAAGGACTAACTGAGCAACACAAAGCAGATCACAGAGAAGAGAATCAGCACTTAACCAGCTTCCTAAAAGACTCAAACGTTTCCTAAAGAGAGCGTTTTAAACAAAGCCCTGATGTTTGCTCCGTCAGTCTCAGCACCACTCAGATTGTTTCAGGTATTAACGGACGTCCTCGGTTTACTCTGAGCTGTTTGCCGACGGATCATCTCACATCTTTGTTTGTTTACCTGCAGGAAGTGATTTATTACCTGCAATAGCTAGTTTATCCAGGTTTGGGTGGGTTTTTTTGCTGAATTGCTATTATAACACAACAATATTCAGACAAACCCATCATTTCACACGACAAACAGATTTCACACACGATCAATTTACATAAAGGAGCAACATATTTTCATATATTTCACATGTAACACAATTTCAGACATGATATCAAATGTGAAATGCTGTTTCAGATGTGAAAAAATGTGTGTTTTGGGACATTTAAGATATGAATTATAATATTTAACATACTTTAATTTGTACGGGATTCTTGTAGTTTCGTTAAAATAAGTTTAAACTTTGATCAGCTGACCAGTCTGTAAACTACAAAAAGAGATCATATAAAAAAAGATACATTTTATCTTTCCGATTTACTTTGTTTGAGGTAGTTTAATAAATAATTAACATACATCTATAACATCTATTAACATAGCAGTAGAGATTAGCTGGCATCAGCTTTGACAGCAGAGTAACAAAATAAGATTTATTATTTATTATTCAGCAACTCTGTCGCCAGAAATAACGTTGATATGGGACGATTCTACAGAACTTTGGATTACTTTCGTTATGTATAAATACTTGATGTTCACATACAGGATCCTATAAAAACTGTATTTAATAGTGAACGTTTAGGTTAAAAACAGGCCGTTATTTTAACCATTTGTCATCCCAATATCTTGAAAACTCAGTACCACCGACGTACATTTTCTATTGCATGTTTTTATTAAGCACATTTATAGAAAAATATATTTACAGCTTTACCAAAATATTTTACAAGACGATACAACGATTCCAACACAATTTAATCGTTCCCTTTTCTGACAAAAATATGGAAAAAGATTCAAGATTCAAGCAACAGTTTGACTAATTTGGGGAAAATGCTTCTTTGCTTCCTAGTGGAGATTTTGAGGAGATGATCGACATCGTCAGTCTGTTAAATATGAAGCTACAGCCAGTTAGCTTAGCTCAGCATAAAGAGGGGAAACAGGGGAAACATTCTCCTCATCGTTGCACTTTGTATGAAAAGTTTGGGTAAGATGTGATACTGGCACTGGTTTTTATGGCAACTTGTCACGTCATCACGTCCTTATTAAATGAATCCTTTAGTCATTACTCAACTCGTTCAAGTGAAAGACAAAAGCTTGAACTCTCACGTACAAACACTAAATTTGGGGAAACTGCTTTTGGTGTTTTGAGCCGCAAAAACTTAGAACAGTTTACAAAACACATTCAAATTAAACACATTTGTAGCTCTTGATTGTGACTGTTTTTAACATTGTTCTAATGTCGTCTGGCTGATTGCTTCCTTAATATTCATTAATTATGTTCTGAGTGTATTTATTCTGTTTCATTGTTCTCTCTTTACATCATTTGAAAATGAGGACATTCCCTCAATGACTCCTCCAGATTTAAATAAAGGTTGAATGGGAAGGAAACAGATATAGCTTGGCTCTGTCAAAAGGTAACAGTATATGGTTACGTGCACCACTAAAGCTCACTAATTAACACATAAGCCCAAAGACTGAAACAACAATTTGCTGTTTTACGGGTGATTATGTACCAGACTATTTTTTGGATCTGAGCAGTTGCCGCGCAATCAGTGAAGACTCCAGGAAGTTACTGATCCCGGACGAGCCCCCAAATATGTTACGGCCTCTCACACAACCAAAAGCTCTGGAGAGACCGAAGCATATAAAAGGCCGCCAAGAGACGGTTGTGCGAAAAATAATACAATCAATTTATTTTAAATCAAGAAAAAAGTAACTATCAAAAACGCAACTGAGCAAACAAAAAGGTTGGAGATCCCGGTTGAATTAACAAAAGAAGAGAAGTCGCTGGGCCAGCCAGAGGTCTCCCGAGCAGGGCTGCCGGCTGCAGCCTCGGTGCCAGAGAGTGTGCACCATTACGCACCGTCCCTCCGACCTTTTCTTTACCCCTGTTTCCAGTCTTTATGCTACGTTATGCTATGTTAAGATAAGCTATGCAGCTGCTGGCTGTGGCTTCATATTTAACAGATGAGAGTGGTGTCGATCTCGTCATCTAACTCACTAGAGCAAGATAGTGAATGAGCATATTTATTAAAGTGTAGAATTATTCCTTTAAAACTATGAGGGGGAAAAAAGACTGTTTTGTTGTTAAATGGAATAAAACGTACTTTACATTTCTTTGTATTTGGTGTATTTTTCCTTCACCACATGTCTGCTCATCCTGGGTAACATTATAAATTACATCCTGAAAGGAGTCGATCATGGGAGAGTAAACATCTCTTTGACTCTCAGAAATGAAACCGGACTTTCAGTCTTTCAGCGTCGCATCAAACATCTTCTCGTGTTTCCTCCGAGTCGTCACGAGGCCGAAGACAATCTGTGATGTTTGTACAGAGGAGTCTGAAGTTTCCTGTCCACTGCAGAGAAAACAACAGAAAGGAAATCATTTATCATCATTCTCATGTCTCATTTTTATTAAAAGTCTCAGTAATTTCTGAAAACAGCTGGTCTCTGTAGTTTTAATCAAACAAACAGGAGGAAATAGAGCATTTGTTGGGGACCATTTTCAGCGGCGGATTAATCCACATTTGGTGCTCTAGTGAGTATTTATGGCAGCAGGACGGTGTATGGCAGATGGAAAAAAAAAAGAAGAATATATAATTAATGACTCGATAAATAAATAAATATGTCATTAAATGCAGCAAAAATAATATTAAAAATAAATGTAGTCATTAATTAATTGATAAAATGTGACATAAATTTTTAATTCTGTTTTAATTTATTTATCTTTGTATTAATTCCCTTATTTATTTACTCTTCTGTTTAATTTTCCCTTTTATTTATTTATATATTTATTTTTATTAATTAAATGTATTTATTTATTTTTGCATTTATTATTTATTTAAGATTAAAAAATAAAGAATCTCATGTATTAAGTATTATGTTTAAATGTGAACTTGTTGACCTCTGGTGATAATTATAGTTTGTTGAGCTTTATGAAGTTCTGGTTCTGCCTGCTGTGTGTTTATGAGTCGCTGTAATGAGGCTTGAAGCTGCTGGTTGGAAATCAGATCATTACTTTAAACTTGTCCTGTTTAAATTACCGCCAAATTCAATGTGGTGAATTTTCTACGACTCATTCCGCCCATCTGCAGATATGGTTTATTATATAATCTGTATTTTCTGCTTGAGCAATATACAAAGACATTTTTTTTCTTCCCCAAAACCAGGAGCAGTTTCTCTTCTGTGTAATTTGTGACCATTTTAATCTCAACCCTGTTTCTTAAAAACACAAACATTAGCGGCTGTTGAGCAGAGAAACTCAACATTTAGCAGAAAATAAATGTGTTTTTATATCTTCAAACTCAGGAAGGAAGGACTGCGGCTTTTCACATGACTGTTTCTTAGATTTGTAAATCAACTTCCCAGCCCATATTGATTATCATCTAAATAATAATCAGGTTATCATCACGGAAACACGTGTTTAAGACAGTCTCACTGTCTCTTGATGATGTAGCAGAGTGGAAATCTGCAGCCTCCTGTGGTGCTGCAGGACCAGGATGAGTCAGACTGGGAGTCCGACTGGGAGTCAGACTGGGAGTCAGACTGGGAGTGCAGGACTGGGGCTGCCAGTGGTGTCCAGTGCTGATGTAGCTGGCTGCCGGACCTCCATACAGGTCGTACTGGTTTGGTGGAGAATATGAACAAGCTGGGACATAACCAGGTAGACTGGACGGAGACTGAGGGGAAAACAATGAAATAAGAAACATGAGTGAACGAGGACAGAAACAGAACTTCACAGTTTGCTGCCAGTATATTTAAAAAGCCTGAGTTTGACCCACTGCTGGCTCCAAATGAAACGTCAGGGGAGATTCATCCTCTGGGGATCACAAATATCCTCATAAACCTTTATGGAAGTCTGGCCAACAGATGAGACGCATTGAGACACGTAGATAAGAGTTGGACAGACAGACCAACGACTCGTTATCACCACTTTTAAGCTCCCCGTCATGTGACAAAAAAATATGGTTAAACACAGACACAAAGATGTTCACACATCTCGACTCAGATTGTTAAAAAATACCAAAAAATATCAAAAATATCCCAACTTTCCAAAAATATATTTCCACAATATCATTACCACAAATCATTTTCCATAAAAGTTCTCACTTTCCACAAATGTCTTCACGTTACAGAAATGTCCTCACTTTTCATAAATATCCTAATTTTTCATAAATATTCTCAAATTCTCTGAAATTGTCTTAATTTTCCACAAACGTCCTCACTTTCCAAAATCACCTTCACTTTCCACAGATGTCCCAATTTTCCACAACTTTATTCACATTCCAAAATTGTCCAAAAATGCCCTATAGTCCACATTTCTTTTTTTAAAAATTATTTTTGGGGCATTTTATGCCTTTATTTGATAGTCTTTGAATCCTAAAAAATACCACGTTTAAAAAAACAAAACAAAACTTGACTTTCGAAAATTGTCAAAACATTTCCTGACTTTCTAACATTTTTCGAAAATGTCTTCACTTTCTAAAATTGTCCAAAAATATCCTGACTTTCCGATTTTTTTCCAAAAATATCCTAATTTTACAAAGATGTTCTCGAATGCACAAATTGTCCAAAACAACTTTCACATTCCATAAATGTCCACACTTTCCAAAAGAGTAAAAAAATGTCTTTCCAAAATGTCCATACTTAAAAAAAAAAAATAATAATCCAAAAATGTCTCACTTTCTAAAAATCAACACTTCCATGGTCCAAAACTGAAACCGGTCCTCACAGACATCCACATGTTCCAGAGCACAAACACACAGACTTAAGAAAGGCTCCTCACATGTATCACCATGGATACCGACAATACTCGACTGTGATTGGCTGATTGGTCAAAGGTTAAACTCACAGGTCAGGGTGCATTAAGCTAAAGCCTTTATTTCACTTATTAATTATATTAATAAGAGCACATGTATCATCATCAGTCCTGCTGACTCTCTCTTTAACTCTGATGTCTGTTTGTAGTTTCCTCCTGAAGCAGCCGGAAAACAGGAAGTGGGTCTCGATGACAGCCAATCAGAGCTCTCGTTACGTTAAAGGAAGGAGGCCTCATGTGAGCCACAAAATAAAAACAGATGGAAAAATACCTCCTGATGAGTCAACAAGCAGACTGGAAAGATTATCCTACGTTTGATTTTCTTTTTTAAAACTTAAATTCAGTTGTTTTTTCTCTTTTAATAACTATATTGTATATTCTACCACTCATTTACCAATTTAATAAACAGTTTTATAGCTATTTATTTAAAAGTCCCTCTTTAATTTCACCTGTTCACTGATGGACCGATTTATTTTTATTCTCAATTTAAACATCAATAATCTAAATTATTTCTGCAGCATTAAGTAAATATTTTCTAAAACTGGAAACACAAATCAGAGTTAATGTTTATTTAATTTACCTGTTGTTGGTATTTGAGGTCCGACTCATTGCTGGTTTTCTCCAGTCCATCGACTCCAGAAGGAAACGGTCTCATACTGCTCATACTGGTCATACTGGGTGAATGTCCATCAGATCCACACAGTGCTGAAAAAGAAAACATTAATACTTAATTAATAATTAATAATGTAACATTTTGGGATCATATCTGCAGCTGTTAGTTGGAATAACGTATCAGAACACCTTAAAAAGATCAGTCCATTAAACCAAATTCAATGTTCAAATATCTTTTTTAAAGGACAAGTTACCAGTTTTACTCAAGAAAATTCTCATGAGAGAAATATAAATAATAAATATATCCGAATGTTTTGCCTGTCAGACTCTAGTACTCAACACACAAAACTAAAACACAGCTAAAACTTTCTCCATGTCTTCTCAATCACAGTTTTTTAATGTATTTAGGCGTATTGTTTCTTGTGAACTTAAATACAGCTTAGATTTATTAGTCTATATCAATGTGATGTGATATTGTGAGAACTTTAAATCAGGACCTTTTAAAGGTTCCATTTAAACCGACCTGCCGGGTCCATGAAGGCTCGGAAGCCCAGGATGTTGTGCCAGCTGCCGGTCCTGGTCCCGGTCCCGGTGGGGGTCCCTCCGGGCCCGGTGCTGTAGGGGGAGACCGGGAACACGTGTCCGTACTGGAGCTGAGAACCGGTCCCGACTTTGTGCCTCAGTATCCGGCTGATGGAGCTCACCGACGGGACGTTGTACTTGTCGCAGACTCCGTCCGCCAGCAGCCGGTCCCGGATCTCCCAGGCGAAGATGCCCGGGTCGCCGTGCTTGTAGTCCCGGATGCTCCGGACCACGGCCGGGGTGGTGACCCGGGGCTTGCTGCCGCCGATGGCTCCGGGCAGGATGGAGCCGGTGTCATTGTAGCGCGTCAGGATCTTGGACACGCAGCCGTGAGAGACGCGCAGCTGGCGGCTGATGTCGCAGGGACGCATTCCGAGCTGCGCCAAATCCACGATACGCAGCCGCACCGGGGCGGGCAGCGGCCGGCCGTTAACGAACATCCCGCCGAGCTGGTTCACCTCACCGTACCTCTGCTCTGCACAAACACACAAACACAGGGGACTGATATACACGGACTGAAGACTACCTTTAAACGTGCACCATCTACCTTTAAACATGCACCATCTACCTTTAAACATGCACCATCTACCTTTAAACATGCACCATCTACCTTTAAACATGCACCATCTACCTTTAAACATGCACCATCTACCTTTAAACATGCACTATCTACCTTTAAACATGCACCATCTACCTTTAAACATGCACCATCTACCTTTAAACATGCACTATCTACCTTTAAACATGCACCATCTACCTTTAAACATGCACTATCTACCTTTAAACATGCACCATCTACCTTT